>CM023362.1:25635236-25649000 GCA_013282895.1 Eriosoma lanigerum | reverse complement strand
TATTTGAAAAGAATGTTCAAGGAAAATGCGTTTTGGACATTCAATTCACTTCGTTTGTTATTTTTACTTTGTCGGGTATATTATATTGTATTGAAATAATATTTAACAATACAGACGAGACGAATACGATACCGGCGCCGATGGTCAAATTAATAATATCGAGACCGAACGTACGATCCCTTTTAAAGACGTCAACATAAATCTAAAAAAAAAATAATAATAATATAAGATATATTATAAGAGAATAGTATATATTTTTTTTTATTGGTATCTTTCTTTCTATCTTTTGATGTTCGTTCTCTACGAAATGAAATACTGCGCAGTATTTTCTTTTGTAGACTGTAGCATATTGTAATGTAGTATCGTACAAACTACGTGTTATAGAAATATATGAACGATTGTACTCGAGTCCAGTATTTTTTTAAACATAATATTTTAGTACTAGATATGTCGCGTATCTAATATCCGGGCTATATTACTAAAATTAAAAATTAGGTTTGTTTGGGCAACACGAAACCACGAGGGGTTATCTTCTTAAGGGTGTCCACGTCCAGTGGCGCCGAATACGGAGTTCAGGTATATGGTCATGACCAGACTATTATTTGAGGGAGTGATGGTATAATAATATTATAATTTTATTGATTTGATAAATAATTGTTTATAAATTTGACGAAATTGTTAATAATATTATGTACCATAATATGATGGGTGGTGGTTAAAACTTTTGTATTTTATTACATTGATCGGACCATTTAAAAATTCAGCGCCACTGGTTTGCATACTTACATATGCGTAGCACGGGGTATGCAGGGTGTGCCATAATGTCAAACATTATATTATATTATTATACACAATACACACTTGTTTTTAAAATAATAATAATAGTAGTGTTTACAATTTATTATAATAAAATATAAAATTGTATTATAAAATTTTTAACGCGACGTTCGGCACGCGTAGTGTGAATGATAATGTGAAAAATGCATTGTTTAAAATAAGTAAAAGCACGTGTTTGAATGCTCAAAATTAAACCGATTTTGGACGCTCGCGTTTTCCTTATAAAACTATATAGCTATATTCTCGGCTGTTTAATTAATTTTTAAACGCACTTGCACGCGCATGTGAAACGCCTATAGTGTGTAACAGGCTTAATAGAACGATTTTTGGATTTCGATTTTGGTTTGGTTGACCAAGATTTGGGAAAAACGTCAGGAATTATATTATTTTAAAATATAAAATATATATTATAATGATCATTGTACATTATACCGCTAAAATTTACAACGGACACTGCGTTTAATTATAATCATAATAATAAATAATAATCTTAATCATAATATACTCATATCACTTTATTCAGTCGGTTCGTACCACACATTTTATTACGACCGGATACAGATATAAGATATATTGTATATAACACTACTATATTATACTTAATATATTATAATAGATACCGAATTTGATTTTAAAACTCAATTACCGAAACGGCCACCAACCGATAAGTACCTTAGTTATAGTCGTATAATAATACGCAGATAGAAGTGAAGATAAGAATGATATTTAACACAATACATTTTCGGTCACGACAGCGATTGTGTATGGTAGGCATTCTTCTCGATTCCGTATAGTACACAGAATGCGTTACTACAATTTGTTCTATTATTACAAAATCGTATGTCTTGAATTGAATGAAGAAACAACAAAAGATAATTTTTCTAAAAGAACAGGAGAGTCGATTATTCGTAAAATGCCCATAAGTGATTTTATAGAATGAATTAAATTTTTTTATGTGTAGTTAACTACTAATATTGTGATATTATTATTACATAGCTTTTATTTATTATAATTTTGTACTTATCGCTTTATTCTGTATCAGGTTGCGACCAAACATGTTTCATTATCCCGTGACTGTATTACACATATAACGTATATACAATAATGTAATTTATTATAAGAGGTACCGAATTCGACATTGAAATTCGATTACCGAAACAGTCTCCAACTTGTATTTGTACCTTAGTTTCATTCATATTTAATGCATAAATAATCAAAGAAAAAAGTAAAATTTATCAATTGTGTTTTTGGACAGGATAGTCAGCTATTGTGTATGGTAGACAATTCTTCTCGATACCGTATCGAATTCCGAGAACCAAACCCTTACTGGGTGGTCTATTATTTAAAATTAGTTATTTCCGTATGTTTATCGCTACGTCTCTTTAAATGGATTCTGAGTCGTCTTTATTAACGTTACATTCTATAATAATAAAAATAGCTATACAATATTGGAGACTTATTTTAAATGGCAGTTTGGTCCATAATGTGCAGTTGGGAATGTCACATGCGTAAACATACGATGATTATGAACATAGATGGTTCTTTCATTTACGATTTTATTATAATTTCCATAAAACAAATTATGGTAACGCATCCCATTTCGATCGTGTTTTTCGCACTTTAAATAATTTAAATATTTTGTCCAATATAGATATTTTTCACAATCCTTTATATTACATATTAAGTAAATTATAACGTTATTATTAATTTATTAACCATCTTTATTATTGTCGTGTTATATTTTTGTAATATTTATATTTTAATTTAGTTTTCATATACTCAGTACTCTTTGGGTTGTGTTGCTTTCTGGTACCCGTTTACCCGTGGAACACGAAACTACCACGACGAACGTCCAATTTTTGGATCACTTGCCACCATGAGCCGATACACCAGTCGGACCTGGAGCATCATGGGTTTAAATTAGGATTAAATTTGGATATAAAGGAAAAATAATGAAAAATAAAAACAGAAGAAAATGAGATTCAAAAAATTTATATATTGTATAATTTAAAAGATTTAATTTAAATTATGGAAAAAGCCCGAAAGCATAAAAAACTACGTATAAATGAAGTAAAAAAAAGAAATCAATTAATTATTATTAATACTTTTACCCTATTATTACTAATAGTACAAATCATTAAAATAGTCATACGTCATAGGACGTAATAAATACAATAAATTTATAAATTTGGTCGACCACAGCACACAAAAATAAAACCTTATTAATGTAATATATTAACGTTATATTACCTTTTTTCTATTTTTCTACGTCATTTTCTTCCCCGTTGTGGGGCGACGTGGTGGCGAAGCCCATCTTACAATATTTCTCGACACTCATCATATTGATAAAGTGTAAAAAAAAAAAAAAACAATTGTTCAGATAAATAATTCTGAATCAAAGAACAATAAATATATTATAATATAACGCTGTCGTCGGTTGTCACTTCCACGCGGTGGACAAAGAGCGAAAGAACTTTAGTTTTATCTAATTTAATTAAAAGGTCGATAATAATGCGAACCTGGCCGGCACAATAATAAAATATAATAATAGTACATAAAATACTATCTAATAATATGTTAGTGATTATAATCGGGTTCGATAAAGAATTTATTAACTTTAAATAATAATAATAATAATAATTATAAAATATAATAACGACACGTTATATGTGCACCGGCAGTATTCCAAAAGCATATCGATAATAATATATGAGACATATTAGACATGGTGTCGTCCTATCGTAGCGTTTTTTACCTACGCGAAAAGTGGACAATTATACATAAAGTTACAGGGTGTTGAAATTCAAATAAATAAATAAATAAACACAATATTAGATAGTAGGTATAATTACACAAAAAAAAAAAAAATTATTCTATAAAATCACCGATAGGCATTTTACGACATAATCTAGGATTAATAATTTCTGGCAGCAGAGCTAAAAGCTTCATAATAAAATGTGATTTAACTTTTTTCCATTTTATTAGCCCAAAAATTATTTACATTAATTTATATTTCTATATAAAATCTCAAAAAAAAGGCGTGATAAAAAATAATTATAGTTGACGCATATTTTTTTTCTTTTACCTTTTTGTTTTCTTAACGTGAGGTATCCAAACAATATATTCTTTCCTCTGAAAATATAATTATAGTTTAATCATAGAATCGTTTTAAGTTTAATCCCTTCACATTAATATTTTTAGATTTTTTTTATTGTCAATAATTACGATTTGGCCAAAAAAGGATTACCAAGGACAAACAATGAAATTGAGGGATGGCACAGAGGATTAAGTGTATTCTTAGGTATGATTAAAAAATAATTTTAATTATAAACAAAATTATATAAATAAACATGTACTTATAAGTTTTTATCAATTTTAGGAACACATCATTCAACATTTCGAAAATTTATTGACATGTTAAAAAATAAACAAAAATACAAGAAACGAAATATGATCAAATTATAGCTGGATAATTCTTCGATAAAAAAAATTATACAAGGATACTGCTAAAAGAATTGAAACTATTGCAAATTCGTTTGATATAAATGATCATTTAAACTTTTTGAAAGACATAGTCTATAATTTTAATTTACAAGTGTAATAATTTTAATGTGTTTATAATTTATATTTTATTTTTATATTATTAATTTAAAAACATGATTTATTTAAACATAATTCTTAACATTTTTTTTAAAGATACATGTGTAGTTGATATTTATATTTTATGTAAAAAATACAAATTGTAAACTTTAGTTTATTTTGTCTTCGCTATTTTTTGTTTTCGCTTTTTTTATTTTTGTTATTTTGGTTTCGCTATTATGACAGTCGCGGTTAATGTTTCGCGATTTTGACCGGATACCATAAATTGAACGTGAAAGTGTATAAAAATCAAGAAATAATTATACAGAAACTAATTAACCTTCAATAATCCCTAAATTAAATAAAAACTAATAATTTTTTATGTATTGAAAATAATTAAATCATTTTATCGGAAAAATAAAATGAAATACCTAATATAGTAACACTTACGCGCATGCGTTATTCTTATATTTTATTTATTATGTAATGCATAATATATTATTATCTCAAAAAAATGTTTTGTTATTATATTGAAAAGAAGACTAAAACTTTTGTAATAATTAAAAGTGTTTACATAATATAAGGTAACATAATACATTATTACATATTGTGTTATTATGATGGTATAAAATAATAATATGCGTATTTAAATGACAATAAACTATTATTGGTTTACACTTTCGTATTTTTTTTAAAGATAACAAAATTTAAAGTGAAATATATTTTAGTATAAATGTAATTTATACCAAAAGCGCGGTAAGAATAAACTTAATTTTGTCTTTACTTATTACTGTATTGGTATGTGACAGTGACTTGTGATACTAATGTTTATGTAATATTTTATTTTGAAGCTTTTGCTTTTAAATCGGTGATGTTCACCATTAAAATATTTATATACTGTGAATTTTTATTTAAAATGGACAAATTAACGAATTAATTTTTGACTTTTAACATTACAGCAAGGCATTTATAATAATTATTTATTTATATCAATAAAATATTTTCATAAACTCATCAGTTGAAAAGTGTAATGTATATAATAAAATAATATTGTTTAAAATTATTGTCTAATTTTACGGCTCAAACTCAATGATAATTGCTTTTTGGTCTATATAAAAAAATAATTTTGAGAGCCAAAAAACCATGGCCGTGAAGGAAACTGATAAATTTGACGTTTTCTCAAACTTTAAACGCCTATGAAGAAAAAATCCTTTTGACCGATTTCTATGAAATTTGAGTATTAGATACAAAACATTATGCACAATCTTTCAGTGCAATAAAATTTTTCCTGGGCAACATATTAAATCATTATATTATAATTTTCAATTATTTAATGTCGGAATCATCTATATCTATTAAAATATATCTTTGGCCGTTTCAGTAGCGGATTATCCACTAGGCTCGTGAGGCTCGAGCCTAGGGCGGTAAATTTTTTAGCTTATATTATTTTTAAAATAAGCCAAAATCGTCGAGTTTTTCTCACCAATAAGGTGACTGAGAATATTAAATATCGAGACTAATTGATGATATTATTGTTAGTGAATCCGAGAATTAATAAAGTATAGATAAATAAGTAAGTACAGGTGATAAGTAAGTATAAATAAATATAAATCAATTTATCGGCGGAAATGTTTAAATATTCGACGAAAAGGTAAGATTATTTTCAACCCGTATTATTCAATTACGTCTATACTAATTGACACGGCGACGGTCGTAACGTAATGACATTATTTGGGTTTATTATATGACTATAAATTAATTACGTTTTATACACATAATTAAGTACCCATCATATTATTTTTAAATTTATTTTGCTGTGAACGTCTAGAACATTGTCTATTCTATAATCAATGGTCTGGAGTCCAGGTCCTTAGGTGAACCTTGTCTAGTTGTTGTAGAAGAAGGGTTGCTACTTTCTATTTTTCTTATTGTCCAATAATGTACTCAAATTAGGAATTAATTATTTTTCAATAGGATATAAAATATTGAAATCTTCACATAACTATAATATTAAAAAGGTAAATTAATTTCATCGTAATTGCAATTTAAATTTTACACTTACTGATTCATAACCTCGTGGACCTTTTAGTAGAAGCTAATTTTTAAAAACACCACACAACAATGCTTTGGAATTAGCGGGATTTAATATTTCTGATTTTCGTATGTTGAAGTCCATTTACTTCTCCCAGTATTGAAATTGGCAAATAGACCCTCTTCTTATAACTATAGTTTTGCGATTTGTAATTCATCTTTAGGAGCATAATAATCAAGAAGTTAATATTCATAATAATCAAATTATCATTAGTAACATACATATCTACATATTTTGTTATAAATCGACCTATACATAAATACTTTAAAACAAATTATTTTATTTTACAGTATAGGTTCTAAATATCAAGGCTGGGCATTAACGATTTTAAAAATTATATAAATTAAGTTAAAAGTTAAGTAAATATTAACTTTTTAGTATCTAAATATTCGTAAACTTAACTTGTACTTTAACTTTTTTTATTACGTATTAACTTAATAAATAATGAGTTAATTTCCTTAAAATTCAAAGTAAGTTAATATATTTTTATACACATTTTAAGTTCAATTCATATACTAAAAATTATTATTATTTCGTGTCTCACTATATATGCAAGCAATTAAACAAAACAAATTTATTTTTCATGCTAATAATAATATTTTTAATTTCTGTTATTGAGTTATTGACTATTGTTATGTAATAATGATAAAATAATAAAATAATAAATAATTATCTTGTTTTCGTTTTCTAAATGTAGTTTATACTTTCATTGAAACATTTTAAAATCCACATTAAATTAGTTTTATGAAAATAATTAATATATTTTGGTATATATATTTTATAGGTGAAAATTATACATAAAAATTCTAATCATTATTGCTATTTGTATTATATTATTGATTTAAATATATATATTTACGTACGTGTGAACGAGCGTTAATTTGTCACACGTTTTGCGTAATCATTGTCTTAAGTTTTAAACCAAAAATATAATTCAATTCATGTGATATTGTAAAAATGGTCGTAAACAAAATTTTAAAATTTGATTATGATCATGAAATTTTTCTTTTACTGAAAAACAACATATTATTATAATATTATAATAGTGCTTCTATATCCAATAATATAATAAAATTGAGCTAATAAGAAACAAATCTATATTAATTTAATATTTTGTTTGTTTTTAAACCTCAGAGTATTGTGGCCGGTTTTACTGGAAGATTTAGCTCTCTTTATTTTTACTTCTTGACTACATTCAATCCTATAGTAACCTTTTCTTATTCTTAAATATAATAAATAGTGACAAGTACAAATGTATTGAATGTGTCTTTTTTAAATGCACCCTACCTAAGCCTAATTAAATAAATATAATTTTGTTTTAAAAATTAAAAAAATTAAAAACAACAACTTAAGTTAATACTATATTGTATCAATACTATTCAATAAATTAAAAATTTTAATCGTGTTGATTATTGTGTTTAATATTATTGTATGATGTATTCATAAATCAAATTATTCGATTATTTTATAATATTTTGTTATAATGATAAACAAATATTTTTTATTATAATAATGTTTAATAATATATTTTAAATACCTAATAATAATAAATTGATTTACGTATTTTAACTATATAGTGATGTACTTTTATACCTACTTAAAGGTTTATATTTTGGAAGTATATAAAATAACTAATTGTTTTATACATTGTTTAGATAGAGTATTTGTTTAATTTTAATGTGTTAAATTTAGCTAAAACAGTACTTTTATTTATAAAAAAATTTACTCTATACTTTAACTTTAACATAATATATACCCATCGAGTCCCAATATACATTATAGTGTAACTACATACATCTATGTGTAAAAAAAAAAATAACAATACCTGTGTTTATTTAATGGTACAAGAAATTTAAATAAGTCAGCAATATTTTTTTTCCTCGTTTAGAGAAAATTTAAGCCTGAAAGAATTTAAACATTGAAAACTAAATAATAAATTAGGCCTTATGAAATAGGAGTAATATAATAGAAAAAATTATCAAATGTCAAAATATTATATTATAATAAATTAACTTTGAAGTTCAAAGTTTTTTCAATAAACATTCCAAGTGTTATATTTTAATTTATAATAAGTTGATTAGCATCCAATATAAATTATTATAATTTCGATTTGACCAAACGGAAAAATTATTACTTATTATTGCATTACTATCAATTCAATTCGCATATTCTGGGTTTAAAAGAAAACTATTCGAGAAGAATGCATCCTAAACATATTTATGAGATTTACGAATAAATTAAAAATGTATTAAGTTCTACATATTTTGTAAAAAAAAAAATATAAAATAAAATTGGATGAATTAATGAGTGTATTACGATAAAAAAATCACCCTAAAAACTATAAATTAAGTTAATTTATTTAATTTTTGACGTTAAACTTTATTTTTAATTTTTTATCGCACTCCCTTGCCAAACTATACTACGAACAGCCACTGCCTAAATGGAAATTATAAGAGTCACTTTAAATGTACTCATAAATCTTATAAATATATTTTGGATGAATTCTTCTCAAAAGAGTTTTTTGGACCCAAAATATGCGAACTGCATTGATAGTTATGCAATACTAACGGCCGAGAGCGTAAAATACATTAATTACGCCCTTCCCAGCCCTTCTGGCTGGCTATTAATCGCTGATGTGTTATTTCAAATTTTTCTTCGTAGTTTACCAAAATTATTAAACTTATTTAATAATAAAATTAATATTTTGTCATAGAAATTGGAATATGTTTTTAAACACATTATGAAGATAATTAATTATCTAAGTGTACGCATCTGATATTCCCAACTACACATTATGGACCAAACTGCCTTTGAATCTCCAACATTGTTTAGCTATTTTTATTATTATTGAACAGACATTAATAAAAGCGTCTTGGAATCTATTTAAAGAGACGTAGCGATAAATGAACCGGAAATAACAAATTTTTAATAATAGACCACCCAGTAAGGGTTTGGGTCTCGAAATTCGATTGTGTACTATACGGTATCGAGAAGAATGTCTACCATACACAATCGCCGTAGTGATCGAAAATTCATTTTTATCTTAACTTTTATCTACGTATTACCACACGAATATAACTAAAGTACAAACACAATCGATCGGTGTCCCACAGAAATGAATAATTTATAGTACAAAATAAATAGGTACCTACATATTTTAGCATATTATTGTATATTATAATTATACATTGACGAATTACAATTAAATATATTTATAATTATTATAAAAATTATTTTCATAGTTTATTATAATATCGTTACGAACTCGCCATCTTATTATACGGCTATATCTATATAATACGTATAATGCAACGTCGCAACTTGTGCGACATTGTGAATCGCACATAAAAACACAGGTTTCTCGTATAAACTGTAGGTTTAATAATAAGGCCCTCCGTACACGGTAAAACTGTTTTGCAACGAGAATCTCAAATCAGTTGCGCGAGCAACCGTTTGGCGATTTTGCTTGTCTAGCATAATAGGAAACCGCACACTTGTCGACCAAAACCTAATCGGTTTGTAATCAGTTTCCAACTGGTCGCGTGCAACTGTGCTTGCAGGTCGAATTTCGGTTTCAGTTGCGTGATTGCATTGTAATAAATGATTAATTTATTACTTAGAATGCTATAAACTTGGTATCAGTTTGATTCAGTTGTTCTGCTGCTATAAACAGCCTGCATTTCATATTTTTCTCTATATATGGATGGGTCCAATATTCCTTTCGTACTAATTTTCGTTGTCTACGGTACTGATTGTAGTCGATTATATCATCTTCATCAGAACTACTCGACATATTGCAAAAGTTTAATGTTTAACTATAAAAAAACTTTCAAAAACTTTAAAAAAACGCATGTTCTTTCCGAACAACAATTCGCATACAACTGCGTACACTGGTCGAAATTCGATCGAACTCGTGTGCGGAGTACATAAATTGATTGCAAACCAATTGCTCAACAATCGCTCACGCAACTGATTTGAGATTCTCGTTGCAAAACAGTTTTACCGTGTGCGGAGGGCCTAAGAGTAATGTTATCATTTGGAACGGGACGGTGTGATGTGCGGTGAATTTTGTCGCTCAAATCGGACGGCAACGACGTGTTTGATTTCGTATTATTACATAATAATATAAACAACAATAATATTATATTATACAGGAACCTGTGTAAATACTGTTTAATGTCTATACGCGTAATCGTATGGAAATTAAATTTAGATTGTTCTACGAGTCCTATCGTACCGTTCGGTTGGCTTGGTGAAATTTGTTTAATTCTAACAATGTATTATTATAACCGCTCAGGTAAAATATAAACGATATTAATAAACCATTATTTATAAAAATAATGTTAAATTATTATTACACGATTCTATTCGTTTTCATTTTACTGTGAAATACGTATCGATGCGGTTGAATTTTGAATATTGTACATGATCGAAAGTGGTAAATATTTAATGTATTATTATGATCATTATGATTAAGGAAGATATTGATTTCAACAAGAAAGTAATTGGTAAATTTTGTAGTTTAAAAGAAAGAAGAATCGATTTTATGTATAAACATTGCACATAAACATTATAAATAGTATAGTTGTATAAAAATAATTAATACAATACAATATTTATAGGTATAACGTATACAATAACTATTAGAAATAATTTGAAATTTATTTGTGTAGATTTTTTTTTTAAATTTATGTTTCCACTTAATCCTAACTAAATAAGTACATTTTGTTATTATTTTATCATTATAATTTTTGTATGATGAATTATAGTTCTTTAATTTTTTCATCGCACTCCTGTGCTAAACTACTACGAGCTGCCACCGATTTTTAATAAATACAATAATTATTTTATTTATATATAATCCATATATAATGGCATGCGAACGTTGCTGAACTCATGCGAGTGAAATTTTTTAATTTCAACTCGTCTTTGCGTAATTCGGCCAAAAAATTTAAAATAGTGTTATTTTTTAACCGTTTTTGGTTTATTTCGTGTATCCAAATTTTACGTTTTTTTTATCTTTAGTACTTTCGCTATTTAATAAAAATTGCCACATAATTGGTACGACGATGTCGTCTTCGTCTGAACTCATCTTGACAACTGGTGTATGATAACAAAAAATAATCCAGAATTATTTTGTCTTGTTCTGTTCTGCCTTGTCAGTGTGAATGGAATTTGTTTCGAGCTGTTTGGAACAAAATGTTCGGAGCAGCTCGGAGCAGTTTTGTTCTTTCACTGTGCGCCCGGCCTAAGCGTAAACGTATGGAAATTAAATTTACATTGTGCAACAATTTCTATCGTACCTTTCGGGCGGCGTGGTGAAATTTGTTTATTTCTAACAATGTATTATTATAATCGCTCAGGTAAAATATAAACGATATTAATAAACCATTATTATAAAAATAATATTAGTGTACGGGCCGGGAGCGTAAAATATTATTACGCGCACCTCGGACACCGACTAATAAATATATATAACAACGAATAAGGAATAAAAAAATTGGTACACTTTGTAAAAATCACAAAATAATAATAATAACAATAATAAAATATAATTTTAGCCCTTCTGGCTCAACAGTAATAATAAGTAAAAATAATATAATAAAACTCACTATTTTTGTCGGTGCGAAGACTGGCCAGCTTCACACCTGTACCTAAATATAAATAAATTACAAAAATCACACACACACACAAATGGTAACAATAGGTAATTTCAATACTGTTTGGCTATTCGAGCCGATTAGAACAATAATAATAAATAAAATAGAATATAATACAAGTTGCTATTAGAGCAGTATGGATAAATTATATAAAAAAAAGGGTAAATTAGTCACCACTGCTATTAGAGCCAATTTATATAATTATCCACCGAGATAGATGGGTTATATGAGGCTGCTCTATCCTATACATTAATAGTATTAAAAACAAACACACGATTAGCGTGGTTACTCCCGATTCGATTAGCGAACGGAAAACAATACTTGTTCGATCACGACGTTTTTAACACACGCGTATAGCCGTACCTAACAACAATATTATACCACGATTATTATAATATTTACATTAATAATACACTCGAGCGGCCTTTTCCCGATTACATAATTCAAAATAATATACAATAAACACCTAATTAAAATTCACAAAACAAATAAAAGATAATGTTACAGGTTCGCGTGCCTATGTGCGCGCGCGCTGACTAATACAATTATAATTATTAAACAATTAGATTATTATTACACAATTCTATTCGTTTTCATTTTACTGTGAACTGTGAAGTACGTATCGATGCGGTTGAATTTTGAATATTGTACATTATCGAAAGTGGTAAATATTTAATGTATCATTATTTTGTTTTTAAATTTAATTAGTTATTTAGACGTTTGGTTTTTTTTTCATTTATACTCTTCAAATTTTAATATGAATACTGTTCAAGAAATTTTAAGATATTGATTTCAACAAGACAGTAATTGATAATTTTTGTAGTTTAAAAGAAAGAAGAATCGCTTTATTGTATAAACAACCACATAAATATTATAAATAGAGTAGTTGTATAAACATAATTAATACAGTACAATATTTATAGGTATAACGTATACAATAACTATGAGAAATAATTTGAAATTTATTTGTGTAGATTATTATTTTAAATTTATGTTTTCACTTAATCCTAAATAAATACATTTCGTTATTATTTTATCATTTAAATTTTTGTATGATGTATTATAGTTCTTTAATTTTTTCATCGTACTCCTGTGCTAAACTACTACGAGCCGCCACTGTATATTTGACAATCATGTCAAATTTATAAATAATTATTTAGCAAACCAATGAAATTATAATATTCTTATACTACCACTCCCTTAAATAATGGTCTGGTCATAACCATATACCTGAACTCCGTACTTGGCGCCTCTTGTCTTGGACACACTTAAAAAGGTAACTCTTCGTGGTCTCGTGTTGGCGTCGGTGCCGTATTCGTCTCGTCTTTATTATTTTATTACAATAAAATGTATTATTCTATTATAATATATCATATATTATTTTTTTTTTCTAGATTTATGTTGATGTCTTCAAATGGGATCGTACGTTCGGTCTCGATATTATTAATTTGACCATCGGCGCCGGTGTCGTATTCGTCTCGTCTGTATTGTTAAAAGTTATTTCAATACAATATTATATACCCGACAAAGTAAAAAAGACAAACGAAACGAATTGAATGTCCAAAACGCATTTTCCTTGAACATTCTTTTCAAATA
>CM023362.1:25571880-25634836 GCA_013282895.1 Eriosoma lanigerum | reverse complement strand
CACCGATTCTATTTTTTTTGGAACGCTTTTCGGACTTTCAATGATTGTAAAATATAGATAAGAAATGTTTCTTGAGTAATTTGTTAATACCACAATATACCTAATGTTTAAAAGTCGATATTAATAAAATATTATTAAAAAAATCTATTTCTATATATGTATTTTATTTATTTTCATTTAATTGTGAAGTCTATTTGAACGAAATTGGTTTTAATTTTTTTTTATCGCCATTGCCACTGTAAATTAGTCATTAGGTATATATTATATTGAATTTTGAAATATCATTTTTTGTACTGCTTATGCTACTCTTTCCGTCTAACCTATTTATTGTGCTTCTACCTTTTTATTAACACCCACTACGGAGTCGACTGTAATAGTAAGAATGAACGAAATAAAAGTTATTTATTATTTTGATAATCAGTCGCGGTAACGGAATAATTGCCGCCCACCTATGACGTTCCATTAATTGCGAACGATCACAACCTAACACTGAGATTACACAAGTGTATGCTAAATCTAGTTCGCAATACTTTTTAAATAAAAACTAGAATTTTGCAGTTTTTTAAGCGACATACAAAACTTTTTTTTCAGACTGAGTAGAATTTAATTAAAAATAAAAACGTTTCGATGTTTACCGACACCGTCCGGGACACGATAGTTTTGTATTGAAGAACTCCGACAAAATGTTTTCATATTGTTTTTAGTAAATATTTCGATTTTGGTTAATAAAGCACTATCGCAGATTTTACGTTTTGCTTTAATTTTATAATTGTATACTTTAACACCCTAAAGACGTGGCCACGTGATACGCGGGTATATGAACATTTTCTTTAATAATTAATTAAATTTTTTCTATAATTCATTGTTCACTAATCGGATAACATTTGGTATCTTATAAAATTAAAAATCACAATTAAAGGTCTTAATATATTTCAAATTATTGTTAGAAACTTAGAACTTGGGGATTTTTTTGCGTATAACCAAAAGTTTTTTTACGACTACACCACTGGATTTATAATAACAATAACAATAATGCGATTCATTTTATTATTGCCTTTTCTTTTGATGTTCGTTATCTACGATATGAAGTAGATATATTATAATATTAACATGTATATCTACACATTAAATATTACGAGAAAATATAATAATTACGATAATCATAGACGTGCACAAACATGTGTCATGTGTGATGAAAAGGAGGAGGCATCCATAATTGATTATTGTAATTATTATCGGTTTAATTTGTTAAACCCTTTAACTCCCAGAATTATTTTTTTTTTAAATAATTTTTTTCACAGTTGAATTTTATTAAGAAAGGTAAAAATAAGATAATTATCAAATTTCAAAAAAATTGTTAAGTTCTTATCCAGAATTTGATATTATCCTCTTGCAAGGATATCAGGAATAATAGACATCAAAATGTAATAATTATGGTTTATATTACTACAATTATGCAACCTAAAACACATAAAATGGAAAGAACAAATTTTAAATAGTAGATTACCCTGTAAGGGTTTGGGTCTTGGGATTCGATTATGCATTATACGGTATCGAGAAGAATGCTTACCATACACATCGTCATGACCAAATATTCATTTTTATCTTCACTTTTATCTGCGTATTATTACACTAATATAACTAAGGTACAAATACCATTGGTTGGTGGCCATTTCGATAATTGAGTTTTAAAATCAAATTCGATATAAAATATAGTATAGTACCTATAACACTATTATATACAATAAACCTTATATTTGTAATCCGATCGCCGGATAATCAAACATGTTCGGTCGCAATAGAATGTATAGTACGACTGAATGAATAAAATAATAGGTATTATGATTTTAATTAATTACTAATATATAATCAAAATTTATATATTATTATATTATTTAAATGTTTTAATTTAAATCATGGAAAAAGCCCGAAAGCATAAAAAACCATACATAAATGAAGTAAAAAAAAAAATCAATTATTATTAATATTTATTACCCTATTATTAGTAATAGTACAAATCATTAAAATAGATATAATATAATACCTTATATATATATATATATATATATATATATTTATATAATTTATAATGTTAATGGACGGAATAAATACAATAAATTTATAAATTTGGTTGGCCACAGCACATAAAACTGAAACCTTATTAATATAATGATCATTATAATACCTTTTTTCTATTTTTCTACGTCATTTTCTCTCCAGTCGTAAGGCGACGTGGTGGCTTAGCCAATCTCACAATATTTCGCGACACTCATTATATTAATAATATGTGAAAAAAAAACAATTGTTCAGATAAATAATGATGAATCAAAAAACAATAAATATATCATAATATGACGCTGTCGTCGGATATCACTCGCACGCGGTGGTCAGAGAGCGAAAGAGCATTAGTTTTACCTAATTTAATCAAAAGGTCGATAATGATGTGAACCTGGCCGGCACAATAATAAAATATAATAATAATAAATAAAATACTATCTAATAATATGTTAGTGATTATAATCAGGTTCGATATAGAAATATTTAATTTTAAATAATAATAATAATATAATATAATAACGACACGTCATACTTGCATGGTATTCCAAGAGCATATCGATAATATTATATAAGAAAATATTTGACATTGTTACGTGTGTAATGACAATTTGCCAACTAGAAAATAGAAGAAGTGTACATTGTGTATACTTAATGATATAATATTAATATTAATATTATTGGGTAATTTTAATATCATTTAATAAGTCCATCGTTTGTTGTTTCACAAATAGCTATATATTTGTGATACTTTCAATACGCCAGTCAAATCCAAAAACGTCCACAGGATAAAAACCAACCCGGTGTATAAGATCATAATATAAAGAACAATGTATCATATATTTTCTTAAAATAATAGAATAGTTTAATAAAAATATAAAATATTCCGATATTTTATTTATTATTTTTTTATTTGGGCTTTATATTACGTATATTTAATAGTTAATTATTTTAACGAAATCAAATTAAAAAAAAAAAAAAAAAAATACATTTAAGTTTCTATATAAAACCATGTACTAATATTTTTAATTTTAATTTTAGTTAATAACGAGAATACGTCACACAATTACTCACACAGGTAATGGTCATAAATATTATTTATGTTTATAGTTTATTATTTAATATCTATACAGGCTGCAATGTTGTACATTATACACAAAATGCTACGGATAATTAATAACATCGTGGACGGATGCGACATCAGTGGTATATTTACACATTTTTAAAGGGGTAGGGGGTTAATATTTTTAAGATCTTTCTATGATGCCGAACCCCTCCCCCCGTCGTGTTTTATAATATAAACAATAAATTGCAAACAAATCTTAATAAACATTTTCTGTATTTGTATATTTTATAATGCAAAATCTAAAACAGGTGGCAAAATGAAATTATTAATAGCAATTCGGTTTAAGCCGAATATTATGTTATACGAGTCATGTATAATATTGTTTATAATAATGAATATTTTCCATTTTTCTCAAAATATACTCATTTGTGTGCTGGCATTTCAGACTTATTAGGATCTACTATCATATATATTATATATGTTTATCATACATGACCTTATAAAAACATTGTTTTGTGTAAAAAAAAAAAATTGTGGTGGATATGTGGGTGGGTGATCTTATTTACTTTGCCCTGGTAAGATGTAAATGGTCAAACCGCTTCTGTTTATAAGATCAACAGGGTCGGTGTGATTACATCGACACGCAACTATTCAATAATTTATAATTTCAAAATATTTCATCGTGTTACATTATTATTGTATAATGTATTCCATATGTTTAACTATTTAATTATTTTATATTGATATATTTATTATATTTTGTTCTAATGATAAACACATTAATATTATTATAATAATGTGTAATAATATATTTTAAATACCTATTGATAATAAATTGTTTTACCTATTTTAACTAGTTAGTGATTTACTCATATACCTACTTTTATGGTTTCTATTTTATAAGTATAATAAATAAATAGTTATTTCAAAAATTTTTTAGATGGAGTATTTATTTAATTTTAATATACATAAAATAGCGAAAACGTACGTTCATTGAAATAACTTATTTCATATTATAAACCCATTGAATCCTAATGTACATTATAGTGTAATTATATTCTTATATGTGTAAAAAATATAAAATAATAATACACGTGTTTATATAAAAAACACGAGATATTTAAAAATAGTAGCAACATTTTTTTTCACCGCTTAGCGGAAATTTAGGTATATTATGCATATTATGTTTAAAAAAACACTGGTCTGGAGTATATTATCCTTATTATATTTTTATAACACGTAGTTTGTACGATATTATAATATAATATACTACAGTCTACAAAAAAATTAATTATACCAATATAATAATAAACCAATAATAAAATAAATTGTATTATTCTCTTAAAACATATCATATATTATTTTTTTTTTTTTAGAGATTTATGTTGACGTCTTTAAAAGGGATCATACGTTCGGTCTCGATATTATTAATTTGACTATCGGTGCCGGTATCGTATTCGTCTGGTCTGTATTGTTAAATGTTATTTCAATACAATATAATATACCCGACAAAGTAAAAGAGACAAACGAAGTGAATTTAATGTTCAAAAGGCATTTTCCTTGGACATTCTTTTAAAATACACGTTTTATGTTATATACGACACATCTTACAGAATTAATCCCGAGACGTCACATTGAAAACACGTGCATTATAATGTAGATACTTATATATCACATATTCTCGTATATTATCATAGTGGAACAACAATAATGGAAATATCAAAAACGTAATAAATAGTGTCCCTTCGGACAAAACATCCATTAGCATTGTCAATATTCTAAAAAATAGAAGCGCCATAGAGTATGGGTATATTGTTATAACGATATACGTATATTATAGAGTACGTATAAAATGTGTTAGGAGAATTGAGAAATAAAATTATATTAGATTATAATAATAAATACATCAATGCATATATTAAACAATATGTATAATTAAATATTATGTTTTTTTTTTTTTTATTAACGGCATATTTTAATATTATATTTAGTACTTTTTGGTTACTTTCATGGTTTTAAGTCCCTAGCACTAATTAGTACGAACTTACCTATAAGACTATTACAACAACTAAGCAATCTATAGGAAATGGTCAAGTACTTTTTAAGTGTATGTGATTATTAAATTGTGAATCGATGTATTTGTCACTGCCCGTAAGTACACATTATGTAACTCAAAATATCACCAAAGTGAATCATGTAATAATAAATGTATATTGTGACAATATATGGTTCCCGTTTTATCATGAACCACGAAAAATCACAACGAGCATACAATTTTTCGCTCGTCACCATGAACCGAGACGTCATAGGTTTTAATTAAAAAATATATAATTGTATATATATAGGTAAAAAAAAGTCGTCTCTGTTTCTCCTGTCTCATACAACCCCGTGGAGCGATGTAGTTGCTGAAATCATTCTTAATTTTAAAAATACTAATAAAAAACTAAATAAAAGAAATTATTATTTAATTGCTACCTACTCGTACGGAAGTCTGTAAGCGAGAGAATTTTATATCTTTCGCAACAATCGCATTGTGGTGAAAATAATTTACTTAAATGATATCCATGATGGAATTTCTACACTTGGCCGGCATCAAGTATATAAATAAAATTAATTACAATTGTATAATATATATTATTTTACGGTGATGGGTCACATGTGTGCTAATGAGATCAACGGGATCGGTGTGATTGTATCGATACGCAAATATTCCATAATTTATAATTTTAAAATTATTAATCGTGTTTTAATATTATTGTATGATGTATCCAATATGTTTAATTATTTAATTATTTAATTATTTAATTATTTTATATTGATTTATTTATAGTATTTTGTTCTAATAATAAACAAATGATTTTGATTATAATAATGTGTAATAATAATAATACGCGTGTTTATAAAATGGTACAAGAAATTTTAATGAATATTAACATTTCTTTTTTACCGTTTAGTGAAAGTTTAGGTTTGAAAGAATTTAAACATTGAAAACCAAATAACAAATTTGGCTTTAAGAAATAGGAGTAATATAATATAAAAAATAATCAAATGTCAAAATATTATATTTTATTAAATTAACTATGAAGTAATAAGTTTTTTCAATAATTTAATTTCAATCATTTAAAGTGTAATATTTTAATTTAAATAAAGTTGATGAGCATCAAAAATAAATTATTATAATTTCGATTTTCCCCAGCGAAAAATTTAAATTGGAATACTTTGGCGTAAACATATTGACGAGGAAATAATTTGTTAGTATCACTTATATTTGCATTACTATCAATGCGATTAGCATATTTAGGGTTCAAAAAAAAAAATTTTTGAGAACAATGCATCCTAAACATATTTTTAAGATTCACGAATAAATTAAAAATGTATTAAGTATACATATTTCGTAAAAAAATGAATTTAAAAAAAATCATGTAAAATACGATAAAATAGTCTATTACGATAAAATAATTACACTAAAAACTATAAATTAAGTTAATTTTTGAAATATAACATTGTTTTTAAAATTTTTATCGCACTCCCTTGCCAAACTATACTACAAACCGCCATTGACTATGTGGAAAATATAAGTGTCACTTTTAATATATTTATGAATCTCATAAATATATTTTGGATAAATTCTTCTCAAAAAGTCTTCTTTTGAATTCAAATATACGAATTTCATTGGTACTTATGCAATAATAAGTGATAATAACAAATTATTTCCGTGTCAATATGTTTGCGCCAACGTATTCCAATTACAAATAAATTTTCAGCTGAGGCAAATCGAAATTATAATAATTTAATAAAATAATTAAGTTTAATCCAAATAATTATTATTTATAATAATACAATTTCAGACCTAAACTTTTACTAAACGGTAAAAATATGTTGCTTACATTTTTAAATATTTTGTACTATTATATAAATGAGCGTATTATTATTTTATTTTTTTTTACACAAATAAGTATGTACCTATAATGTACATTAGGACCCAATGGGTTTATAATATGAAATAAGTTATGTCATTAAACGTACTGTTTTAGCTAAAGTATATACATTAAAATTAAATAAATAGTCTATCTAAACAATTTTTATAATAACTAGTTATTTTATATACTTCCGAAATAGAAACTTTTAAAGTAGACATATAAGTACATTACTATCTACTTAAAATAGGTAAAACAATTTATTATCATTTGGTATTTGAAATATATTATTGTACATTATTAATTTATAAAAATTATTTGTTTATCATTATAACAAAATATTACAAAAAATCGATACAATTGAATAGTTAAACACACGGAAAATGGGATACATCATACAATAATATTATAAATTTGTAGCAAGATTAAAAACTTTAAAATTATAAATTATTGAATAGTTTCATGTCGATACACACTGACTCTGTTTGTCTCATTAGCGTACACACATCGCGACCCATCAACGTAAAATATTAAATATTATATATGGAGGCGTACTTATAGGGGGTTGTTGAACGGGTTTAAACCAAATTACTATTAATAATATTATTTTGTTACCTGTTTTAGATTTTGCATTATAATATATACAGATACGGAACAGTTCATTTAAATTTTTTTGCAAAATATATTATATTATCAAACGGCAAGAGGGAGGGTTCGGCATCGTGGAAAGTTTTTAAAAATATGAATCCCCCTTTAAATATCGCTAAATAGAAACACTGATAATATAACATATTATATAATTACAATTATACATATATATATATATATATATATATTTATATACTTAATGATGGTCAGGTGTAAAATTTCCATCATAAATATTATTTAAGTATATTATGTTAATGGGCGGCCTGCGCGCGACCTGTTTCTAAAAATTCTAACGCCTTGTAATGTACGTACGTCACACCAACACCACTCGATTCGAAATTTGACATTTTTTATGTACCTATATTTAGCATGAATTCGCATGAATATTTTCAAAATTTTGCATGATGTTATTTTCGCCAATAAAATAGAAAGTCTATGGGCGGTGCTGGAGTGACGTACGTTTGTAAAATGATCCGATTTCACACAAGACATGTGATAAAATATAACGAAAGTTTGTGTGTAGGATATGAAAATAGATGCGATTAATTCCAACTGAATATTAACATCCATGATGTTATTATAATTATCCGTTGTATATTCCGTATAATATACCACATTGCAGCGTGTATAGATTTTATAGATATTTAAGAATTTTAGATTTAGATATTAAACAATAAATTATAAACATAAATTATATTTATGGCCATTGACTGTGTGCCGTAATTTAATTATTCACGTGATTAACTTAAATTAAAATTTAAAATGTTAATAGGTACATAGTTTTATATAGGAACCTAAATTTATATTTACATAATTTTTATTTTTGTTAAAATAATTAACTATAAAATATAATGTGGAGCTAAAGGGGAAAAAAATAAAACATTGGACTCATATTTAATAAATAATAAAGAATAAATGAAATATCAGAATAATTTATATTTGCATTAAACTATATCTAATATTATGAAAATATTTGACACTTTGTCCTTTGTATTATGATCATACTCCGGATAGGATTTTATTCGTGTAACAACAAATGATGGACATACGTAACACTGTAATAATTCAACACGAAATTAAGTCCAAAGTTTAATAATTATAAACGCGACGTTAACGTATGAATGATAAATTAGAACACACATTGTTTAAAATTAGTAAACGCACGCGTTCAAATACTCAAAATTAAACAGAGCGTTCTCGGACGTGCAGATTCTATAAAATTCCTGCGTTTTTTCCAATATTATAAACGATACTATTCATTCTCGGCTGTTAAATTAATTATGAAACACAATGTTTTTTAAAACACCCGTGCACGTACCTAAAAAACGCCTAGTTTATGATTTTGGAAAAACGTCAGGAATTGTTATAATGATTTAAGATATAATATATATACATAATAGTTCACATTTTATCGCTAAAATTTACAACGAATACTACGTTTAATTATAATCATAATCATAATACAATATAATATAATATTATCATAATATACCTATTATATTATTCAGTCAGTGCGTACTACATATTCGATTGCGACCGAACATGTTTGATAATCTCGCAATCGTAATATATATTTTATTATACTATACTTAATATATATATTTTTTTATTATTATTAAGAGTAAGGCTTCGAAATCTGGATCATTAGCCTTCTAAGTTTTTCATAAGATTAGTTTTTCACATATATATTTTTTAGTAAAAATTTATATATCAAAAGTGTATACAATAGTTGATACTAAGTGATAGGTATAATTTGAAGTACATTTTCTTTTATATATATAATTATTCACTTAATATATTATATATCGAATTCGAACAGTCTCCAACTCGTATTTGTACCTTAGTTAGTTTCATATAATAATGCGTAAATAATCAAAGACAAAAATGAAATTTAATAAATTATGTTTTTGGACAGGATTGTCAGCTATTGTGTATAGATAGGTATTTTTTTCGATACCATATATAGTGCACAATCGAATTCCGAGACCCAAACCCTTACCGGGTGGTCTATTATTTAAAATTTGTTATTTTCGATTCATTTATCGCTACGTCTCTTTTTAAATGGAATCCAAGGCGCTTATATTAACGTCATGTATGATAATAATAAAAATAGCTATACAATATTGGAGATTATTTTAAAACACAGTTTGGTCTAACTTACTAGATACTTTTTAATGTTACATAGAAATAATTTTTTTTTTAATTTTTATGTTTATATTTTTTTTTTAAATGGCATATAATATATTATAATATATTTTTATATTACTAAATAGGGAAAAATAATAAAACATAATTTTTCTTTACGGTTTTTACATTTTGTCAACTTATCAATGAAATAAAATGGTTTATATTAAGTTCTAAAGTGAGGAAAGTACTTATTTAGTAAATATTAAAATTGTATAAAGAACAAAAAATGTTAAAAAAGTGTATTTTATAACAAAATATTAATTTTATATTTAAATAAGCTTTATACTTCTGGAATAATAAAATACAACGAAAGATTTTAGATGACCTGATCGAACGTATATGATACGTATTATTATTAAATTATTTTACGAGATAATATTTTAAACCAAATATATTGACAAAAAAAAGTCGTATAATGTGTATAAAGTTATCCCATTAGAGTTTTATTTTTTTTTTTAATAAGAGAACTTTCTACAGGCCGCATTGGACTTTGGATTTTAAAAAATCTGTAATTGCTATAATAAGAGTCTGTATACAACGAATTTGTTCACGTTTTTACTTCAGTTTATATGTAAATTTGAAGGGGCAAACCGTATCATTGACGGTCGCCACCACAACAGGTCGGTAGTTGGTACTATTATAATTTTACGCGCTCGAGGTTTGTTCAATATTGATACAAAATTATAAGCACACACACACTCAATTTTAATACTTTTACAATAGTACTGGTAGAAAATATGCGAACGTTGGCATATCATCAATTATTATTATTAAAAAATTATCTAAATTTATATAATTATAATAATTGTTGCATTGGTCCCCAATATTTTTTTTTATACAACATTTTTATACGTACGACGTACAGTTTTTTTTTTTACATTTTATTTTTCAATTTTATAAAAATATGATTTGTGGATAATATTATAATAATATATAAATAGAATTTACCCATATCAACAAAAAAAGTACTTTTATTATGTAGCCTCAGTCGATGGGTTATTATTAATGCTAGGAACTTCATGCCCCAAACACCTTAAAATGTGCATGTACTTATGCCTTAAGGTATATATTCACATATCATTTATGTTTTTTGGCTTAAATAACGATTCATTCCAATCTAATCCCAATGCAACTAAACTAAATTCATTAGTATTTCGTAGACTTGAAATTCAAGCCTTTAATTTCAAAATGAATTAATTAATAACCAGCTTCGTTTATAGAGACATATTGCAGCATATCCACGGCTTCAAACATCTTAACTTATATTTTAAATCATTTTAAATCGTAGGCAAAAAAAAACAATATCATTATTATCCCACCGCCCAACTCTCAAGTTTCGAATATAAGCTTGTATCGTGTGTGTTGGTACGGTACAAAGTTCACAAACAAAATTGGTACGAAATGTCTAAATGTATTTATTATCATAATAATATAATAAAATATTATTTTTCATTTCTCCTCACACATTTTTTACTTACCTTGTAATATAAGTATGTCAATATAATAATACCCATACTGGAATAGCGAATCATTTCTTATAAAAATTGACAATGCTATTAAACGATATATTGTCAGAGGGTCCCTATATTATTATATTTTTGGTACATTATAACGGACATGTTTTCGGTGTGACCCTTGGGATTAATTCTGTAAGACGTATCCACATATGGTATATAACGTGTATTTGAAAAGAATTTCCAAGAAAAAATGCGTTTCAAACATCTACTATTCAATTCTCTCGTCCTGTTTCTTTTGTCGGATATATTGTAGTGTAATAAAATAATACAGACGAGACGAATGCGGCACCGACGCCACTCGTCCCTTTATAATACAAGACCGAACTCACGATACCCCGTGAAGACGTCATCATAAATCTATGTTTACGATCTATACATAGTCCGGGTAAAGAATATTATATATTAAATTCGTTTGTAGGCTGTAGTATATTATTATATAATATAAATATAATATAATGCGTAACTACTATATTTTATAACTACGTGTTATAAAAAAATATAATAACGAGAATATACGTAAGTACGTGTTAACGTCATCTTCGTGATTATTTCTAGCCCAGAATTTTTTTAAACATTGTAATGATTGTTACTTCATATATAACGATTATAATGCTGAATAGACATTCAGTCTATATGATCAATAAAAGTCAATAAATCAATAAAAAATCAATAAAAGTCTGACGAACTAAACTGAGCATACTTGTGTGTAGTCTCTGTGTAAGATTGTGATTGTTCGCATTAAAGGAAAGTCTTAGGTGGGCGGCGTTCTTTCCGCTACTGCGACGTATCATCAAAATAATAAATGATTTTTTTTTTCGTTCATTCTTACTATTACAGTCAACTCTGTAGTAGGTGTTATAAAATAGATCGAAATAGGTATTAGGTTAGACAACAGAGTAGCATAAGGTGTACAAAAAATGATATTCCAAAATTCAATATAATATATACCTAATAACTAATTTACAGTGGCGATGGCGATAAAAAAAATTAAAACCAATTTCGTTCAAATAGACTTCACGATTAAATGAAAATAAATAAAATACATATATAGAAATAGAATTATATGTTTTAATAATATTTTATTAATATCGACTTTTACACATTAGGTATATTGTAGTATTAACAAATTACACAAGAAACATCTCTTATCTATATTTTACAATTATTGAAAGTCCGAAAAGCGTTCCAAAAAAAAAAAAAAATAGAATCGGTGATTAATTCACGATAACGGATGCGCAATCACGAATCAGTCGGCAATTAATCCCAAATACCGTGTTAGAACATACCTTATATAATAACGAAAAAGTCAACGCTCGACATTATTATTGTAAATAGTATAGTGGTCGTTGTTTTACGTTCGTCGTTCGAACTCATTGCAATAATGTCGGTATGAAATATACGCTAAATTTGTATTTTTATGTTTGCCTTCACCGTTAAAATTAATAAGTACGTAATTTGTATAAATTTGTATGGTTTGTCCCAAAAGATTAGCACCACTCCTTCCTGGCAAAAAAAACTCAAATAACTTTTATAATACTCAACGTTACGAGACAAATCGTACAAATGTTTTGGGACAAATCGTACAAATTTACACGTACTTATTAATTGCGCAATTGAATTTTGTAAAATATGTGTTTAGTAAAATGAGAGAGCTTGGAGGAACATTACTCCAGCCCCTCACATAAAAAAGTCATTTTCGTCGACAAACGAGTTGCGTACCGATTCTGAAATGTGTCATACAAATCGAGTGTTAATAATTTCTATAGAAATTCATACTTTTAAGTGGGGAGGATGGTGCAGAGACGTATTTATGAGGGTGCCTGACGGGTTTAAACCCACCCCATGAGCAAAAAAAAAAACAATATTGCTATTAATAATATTATTTTCCACTTGTTTTAGATTTTACATTATAATGTATACTTCTGTGAATTATTTACTATTATTATTATTATTATTATTATTATTGTTTCATATTTAACATTTATTAACCCCTCTCCTATAGTTTGCAGATGGCTATTTATTTATTTATATTTTTAGTTTATATAAAAAACTGCGTATTTCTGTGAATTATATTATATTTGTGTGGGTGAAATTATCTATTTATTTAGGATAGGTACAACAGCTAACTGGTCTGCGCTCCACTAAATCGTGAGTTGTCATTATTATATTTTTTCATACTATTGTAGAGTCAAGGAATCTAAATATATATATATACGTTATATATTTTATTTACTGTTTTATTTTGTTTATATATTTTTGTGTTGCTTTGGATTATAATTTATTATTATTAGTGTCTCATATTTAACTCGTATCAGCGATACAAACATAATTAAATTACCTACCAATTTGTTTTACTATAATATATTACATTTTTACAAATAGTTACCTCTTTTCTATAGTTTGTAAGTCCTTACACATATTTACAAATATACACGTCATACACACCCCATCAGCGTACGTAGCCAATCACACATGGTATAGCACTTGGTGCACGCTGAATATTTTGTTTATCGGTTCCGATGTGCTTGTTAATATTATAGTCCGTAAGTCCGTATATCCCCAAATACGTTATATAGTACTTGTATTAAATTTTTATGATACCAAGGTATGGGTACAGGTAGGTATATAGCCAATAAATATACTTAAAATACTGAGAATTATTGTAGGTACAATGCATTCAGAATGTAACACGATTTTTACGAAGTTGTATCCACAGGAGTCTCGGAATTCCATTTTGCACTATACAGTATCGAGAAGAATGCCTACCATAAACAATCGCTGTCGTGACCGAAAATTCATTTTTATCTTCACTTTTTTCTACATATTATTACACGAATATAACTAAGGTACAAATACAATCGGTAGGTGGTCGTTTCGATAATTGAGCCTTAAAATCGAATTCGATGTATGATATAGCAGAGTATAATACCATTATATACAATAAACCTTATAATTGTAACCCGATGGCGGCATATATAAAATTAATAATCTAAATAAAATTTTATTTATTATTTATTAAATATGAGTCCAATGTATTATTATTTTTTTTTTTTTTACTCCCTATTACGTATATTTAATAGTTAATTTTTTTAACAAAAAAAAATTAAGTAAATATACATTTAGGTTTCTATATAAAACTATGTATTATTATTTAAAATTTTAATTTTAGTTGATAACGTGAATACGTCAATGCACACAATTACGGCATACAGTTAATGGTCATAGATATTATTTATGTTTATAGTTTATTATTTAATATCTAAATCTAAAAGTCTAAAATATCAATAAAATCTATACACGCGGCAATGTGGTATTTTATGCAATTTTTAAAGGGGTGGGGGGTACATATTTTTAGAATTTTCTATGAAGCCGAACCCCCCACCCCTCGACGTTTGAGAATATAAACAATAAATTTTAAACAAATTTAATTAAACATCTTCTGTATATATTATAATGCAAAATCTAAAACAAGTGGCAAAATGAAATTATTAATAGC
Organism: Eriosoma lanigerum; assembly: GCA_013282895.1. Classification (NCBI taxonomy): domain Eukaryota; kingdom Metazoa; phylum Arthropoda; class Insecta; order Hemiptera; family Aphididae; genus Eriosoma; species Eriosoma lanigerum. The sequence goes on along the minus strand of CM023362.1, from coordinate 25,619,950 downwards.
AATTTAGTTTAAACCCGTTCAACAACCTCCCATAAATACGCCACTGTATATTATAATATACAGTATAATAATTTACGTCGCGGTGTGTGTACTCTTATTGAGACCAACAGGGTCGGTGTGATTACATCGACACGCAACCATTCAATAATTTATGTTTAAAATATTTCTTCGTGTTACAATATTATTGTATAATGTATCCTATAAATTTAATTATTCTATTATTTCATAATATGACATTATGTACAAATTTACATTTAAACTAAAGTAAAATCGTGTAAAAATTCGTTATACAAAACCTCTTATTATATTATTTATTATATGATATTTTAAAAATCCAAATCCAATGCGCCCTGTAGAAATTTTTACTCTTTCTAAAAAAAAAATTCGAAAACGGAACACTATATATGTTTTTGATCATAAAAACATGTCGCACGTAGGTCCCATAACATAATATACTTTAATAATATCCGTAGTGGAAATTCAACACATGGCTGGCATAAAGTTTATAAGTAAATAAAATTAACTATAATTACATAAAACATAATATTTTACGATGATTGATCACGATGTGTGTGGTGGTTTGCCAAAATAATTAAACTTATTTAAATATAAAATTAATATTTTGTCATAGAATTTGGGATACATTTTAAAACACATTATGAAGATAATCAATCTTCTAAATGTACGCATCTGACATTCCCAATTGCACATTATGCACCAAGTTGCCTTTTAAAATAAGTCTCCAATATTGTATAGCTATTTCTATTATTATTGAACGTGACGTTAATAAAGGCACCTTGGAATCTATTTAAAGAGACGTAGCGACAAATGAAACGGAAATAACAAATTTTTTAAATAATAGACCACCCAGTAAGGGTTTGGGTCTCGGAATTCGATTGTGTTACTATTCGGTGTCGAGAAGAATGCCTATCAATACACAATAACTGGCTGTCCTGTCCAAAAACAAAATTTTATAAATTTCCTTTTTTCTTTGATTATTTACACATTATTATACGAATGTAACTAAGGTAGAAATACAAGCTGGATACCGTTCCAAATATAATATATCGTACCAAATACGCGACATATCTAGTACTTAAATACTATGTTTAAAATCATACTGGGCTGGAGTATATTATCGTTATTATATTTTTAAAACACGTAGTTTGTACGATATTATATTATAATATGCTACAGTATACAAAAGAAAATACTGCGTAGTATTTCGCTTCGTAGAGTACGAACATTAAAAGATAAAGAGAAACCAATAATAAAATAAAATGTATTATTCTCTTAAAACATATCATATATTATTTTTATTTTATAGATTTATATTGACGTCTCCAAAAGGGATCGTACGTTCGGTCTCGATATTATTAATTTAACCATCGGCGTCGATGTCGATGTCGATTCGTCTCGTCTGTATTGTTAAATGTTATTTCAATACAATATAATATACCCGACAAAGTAAAAAAGACAAACCAAGTGAATTACTATGATCAATTGATACTTCAGTTTGCATTTCTGATATATTGTTATCCTTACCATCATCAATTGACCGCTCAAATCAACTTCCTGTATATACAATTATATTTGATAAGTATACTTTAAGTGTGCTCAATAAAATATTATATTGTATTATTATAGAATTGGAATTTTTTTATTTATAATAATATATTATTGAAAAATCTTGAGTCAGTGGATTTCTATCAGAGGTAGAATCAAATACTTCTGCAGTAGATACACAAAAATCAAATAGATCCTTTTTATCCTGACCAAAATTATTCAAAGACTGTATTACCAAAAATTAAAATACAAAATATGTAATCATTGATCAACTTTATAACAATATTGATTATATTAGTAGATAATTTAAATATTTCATAAAAACAAATAATATTAAATTGGAAATATTTAAATATACCTGTTGGATACTCAACAGTATTTAAATTTGCATGAGCCAATTTCAACAGTGTAGTTGTTTTATTCTTGGTTGCTGTAGGTAAATTATTTTTAGCACTTATAATTCATGAATTATTAATATTTACACTATCGTTATATTTTTAATTTGTATGTTTATTATTATTTGATATAATCTCCTAATTAAACATTCATTGAGATATATAAGGTAATTGTATATTACTTAAATAATTTAAATAATAATATGCCTTACTAGTTTATTTGTTTCTAATGGTGAACCATTTGGATAAATTGATTTAACTTTCATTGATTTATTATGCGAATTTGCGGTTTTAATAATGTTAAATGATGATTTTAATGTAGCTAATATATCATTAGAACCCTTGTTTATGTTGGATATGGCTAAAATATATTATATATTTTAATAGGTATATTAAATATTTAAAGATAAAAAGAATGTATATGTATTATATGTATATATATATCTTACATTGGGAAGCTTCTACTATAGCTCGTTGTTGAAAAATCCGTGTTCTTAAACATTTATTTTCATACCACAAAACTTTAATTGTATTCCATATTTCATCCTTACTTTTTTTAAGATTATTATCATCATCGTCCACATCATCCACATCATCACCATCATCAGCAGTATTATCCTATAGAGATAATTAAATATTTCTATTATTATGTAGAATAAAATGTTAAAAAATAATTATCGGTAAAAATTACATTATAACTTCTTTTGGTTTTTTTTTGAAGTAGAAGATTTTTATTTAGAATTTGATTTTTTTTCTTGAATTTTATTCATCATTTGTTTTGATTTGTCAAGTACAGTATTTTTCATTGGAAATAATATTTTATTGCTTTGTTTTTGATCCTTTTTAAGAACACCTTTGATTAAAAATGTTTATAGGAATGTATAGATATTTTTAAAATATTGTTTACCTACCATATTATTATCAATTGATTTTACATTTAATTCCAAAACATCTATTTGATGGCGCTCTTTCTTGTACTACGTGTCAACTTCGTTTCATCAAAATTTATTACTTGGTTGCTTTCATCACACATTTCAACCCATGCTACATTAAATAAATTAAAATATCATAATTTTTTCAATTATATAGAATAATATGTTATTGAACATATTTATAATACTGTTTAGATATAATTCAATATTTTCAAATACAATTATAAACTACAATTTGATATAAAATATTAATATATTTTAAATTATATAATAATACTTAATTGGTACTCATATACAATAATATATTGTATAATATAATATAATACAATAACGAAATATAATTTAATAAGAATTTTTAAATAAACTTTTAAGGATAAAACAAAATACATACTTTTATATGCAAGAAGTCGAGCCGATACATTAATCCATTTATCTTTTGGTGCTAATTTGATCATTTTAGAACTATAAATCATATCACATTTTGGCTATTTCAACACTTTATCTGTTTTATTTGTAATTAAATTATTATAATACATGTCATTATTTTCAGTAACAATGTACTTAATATCTTTGTCATGTGTTATAATCCATCCCAATTATCCAATTTGGACAGCTTTTTCTTCGTTTGTAAATTCAAATAAACCACATTTAGTGTCTTAATTAATATTTTAATATCTAATCGGTCTATATCTATTATTAAATATATATATATATATATATATTTATAACATAATCTATTGTCTATATCTTTATCATGTATGATAAAGTAATTTTTTTACTTAAATCTAATTTACTTCATGAGACCGTGCTTCGTGCAGTAATGCAGTACCATAATAATATGTTGTGTATTGTGTAAACAATTTATTATTATTTTAATACCAATGCAGTAAATAGCAATGTTGAATGTATAAGTATTGTTTATTAATAATCTATTGATTTCAATAAACAATGAAGTACCGTTTACTTTTTAATGTTGTTATTACTATATAATATATTATCACATAATACACAATTTTCCTTGCCATTTTTTAGCAATGAACATTGTAATGTATATCAGAACTGAAGGTTATGAAAATAACAAGTATTTTTCATGTAAAGTTTAAGTAACTATGAGTTATATTCAATTAGGTAAATAATAGATATTTTTTATTTTTTTAAACACTAGTTAACATATTTAATATTAAAGAATGAGTATTTTTATTCAAATACTTTAAAATTTTGAAAGTATTTATAAAATACTTTTTTTTATAAGTATTTTAAAAGTGTTTAGAATACAAATGTATTCCAATTTAAATATTAGTATTAAAATACTTTTTTAAAAGTAGATTTTACAAGACTGGATACAGATAAAAGATAAACAAATTAAATGCAACTACCAAAAATATAAAAGATAAAAATATTTTATTTTATTAAATTACAGATAATTATAGAAATTAAAATTAAAATAACATGTGTAAGTACATGCCAGTATTATTTTTTTATTTTTTGATTATTTACTTTAAAAATAATGTTTTTAAGAATACATCCTAAAATAATACACACATAAGAGAACACATGGCTGTTCTATGGTGGGCAGGTGGCACCAGTCACTTTTCGTGTCGTGGACAGTAAAATTATTAATTAATAACGTTGAGAATATATTTACCAGTATTGGGTATTTGTGTTTGCGAATATTGTTTATTATTATAAATTGTCTTGAATATCTGGATATTATGTCAATATGAATTATATATTATTATTTATTATTTATATTAATTTTAGATGCTCTTATAGCCAATACGGAAATAATAAACGGCTGGATAATATTTATAAATAAAAATTAGATAGAATTTGAGAAATTTCTCAATAAATAATAATATTATATTTTATGGAATTTTGTTTGGCGGACGGCGGTGATTATAACTTGTCTGTTTCTATTATTCGTATTTTAATTATAATTTAAAAATATTTATAAATATTATTCATAATAATATTTATATTTATAAAGTTCTGGGAAATAACATCAGTCGTGATATGTTTGTACTAATAAAGGCTAACTATAGAAATTAATTAATATATTTTACACAGAATATTAATTTCTAATAAGTAATAAGTATTTAATAGGAATAATGTATAATCTTTACAGAATAATATATTTTTAGCCCGGGATGTTATTTTACGTACAATTTGTGCCTTAGACAATGAGAATAAAAATGAAACATTTTCGAAAAAAATCTATCTAATTTACACAAAAAAATTTATCCAAGATAAATTTATCTAGATAAGTAAAATTATTAGCTAAAATAAATACTTAAATATTCTATATTTATTTATCTAAATAAATATAAAAGATAGAAAAAAAAATCTAGAAAATTCCCAACACTGGTTGTATTTTATAAAATGCAATACACATTATAATTTGTACAGTTCAAACGTACATCGAGAATGGATAACGTTATATTCTTATTATTAATGAGTTATTATTTACATTGATTAATTATACAACTATAATTATGTATAATTAATCAATGTTATTTATTAATTTAATATATTAATATAATAATAATATATAGATATTAATTTAATTTAGAAGAATTAATTGTTTTTAATAAACGAATTATATGTAATATACGTGTTTTGATAAAAACGTATGGACGACGTGGACAAGTGGTATTCGTTGTCGGCCTCGCGACAAAATATTTTATAATTAAATAAGTATAATAATTTTAGTAAACTACTACGAAACATTTGAAATGGTGCATCGGCGATCTATGAACACCATTACGGATAAAGAACAATTATTAATACAATCGGTACAGAATAAAAAATAATTGGCACCCGAAACGTACACGGTGCGTATTATAATGAACAAATTTCGCGAGATAATATTTTGAAATAAATATATAGACAATGAAAACTCATATGATGTGTAAAAACAATTATTTATATACGTATAAGTATAATAAATAATAATGCTTGATCGTAGAAATAAAAAAAAAAAATGAAATTTAATAAATTATATTTTCATGCAAGACGGCAATTGTGTATAAATTAGTATTCTTCTACAGTGGCGTCATTTCAGATTTACTAGACTAGGGCAGACCCATTTTAATTTGCCCACTCTTTTTAACAACAGGAGTGGGAAGGGTCATTTTTTTGGTGGGTTTTTTTATTTTATTGTAAGCGATAATCAATCAAGGGGTTGTTATTTAGGGATTGTTATTTTTGAAATTTGCCTACTTAGGATTTGGCTAATTATAGACTATGGCAAATGTATGAGTTTCCCCCCCCCCCCATCAAATGACGCCACTGTTCTTCTGGTACTCTGTCGCCACAGACGCGTTTATACAACATGCAATACACATTATAATTAGTACAGTTAAGACGTACATCGAGAATGGATAACGTTATATTCTTATTATCAATGAGTTATTGTTTATGAATTTAATATTATATTAATATTAATATAATTCATAAGAATTAATTGTTTTTAACAAACGTATTATATGTAATTTATATGTGTTTTGATAAAAACGTATGGCCAACGTGGACAAATGGTATTGAGTGTCACATGAACGGTCCAATTATAACGTATAGTATTTCAGCACGCGCGCCGACGCGTCCACGTTGTCTATACGTATTTATCAAAACACGTAAATTACATATAATACGTTTTTTTTAAAAACACTTAATTCTTATGTTGTGAATCTAAGTCCGATTACAACATATATTTGTGTTGAATTGAATTACAAACACGATTGAAGAATAAAAATCATATTATATACTTTATTTATAACAATGTCGTAAATGTTTGTACAAAATGGGTAGAGTAGCAACAACATCTAGCACAAAATCACAACTGATTTTCTATTGATATAAATTACTCTTAAATAGTAAAACAATATAATTATCTTAAAACACTAAATATTATGAATGTAATATTTAAGATTATAATTGTAATTATTGTTATATGAATAAATGATTCCAGTGACGGATTTTTAACATTTTTTTGAGGGGGGATCCTAAAAAATAATATGTAAAAAAGCGGAAAGATTGGTTTTGGACGTTCCTTCTTTGTCCCTTCGGTACTCAGAGAAATTAGTGGTTTATTATAATTTAGATTTGAATACAATGATACTGAATTCAAAAATATGATTCTAAGCGAAACTCAATATAATTATATAATATATTATATATTGATTAGTCGTTCCAAAAATTCACGTGTGTAAACTACCTATGAGTATATTCAAAAATAATTCAAGTACCTACGTTAAAACTTGCATAAGTTATCATGAAAAATCTAAAATCATTTTCATCAAAATTTAGATTTCCGTGAAATTTGCCGTTTTACACTATTGAGACATTTAAAAAATGAGTTAAATAAAGTACCAAATACATCTGCATGCAATTTTATATCGTAAACATAACCTAGTTGTAATAATTGAACAGTTATTTCTACCCAAAAAGCATCTTTAGACTTAAAAAAAATATAATATCCAATTTTACGAAATATACAAATTATAGAATGTTATTAAAAAAATTGTGAATTACGATTCTCAAAATATTTTGTAAATAGATTAAGTAATATATGAGTAGGCTTCTATAAAATTTTCACATCGTTAAACCCAAAATTTCATAAAAGATTAAACATTTTTGGAAAAAATATCAGTTTTATACTTCGTCAGAACATCAACCAATCGTTTCCAAAATAATTTTTTTTTTTTGTAGAACACTCATGTGAATATTCGAAAAATACATACGATCCTGATTAGCGAAAATCTAATTAGATATCATTATTTTTACCAGAAAAAATGTTTTCAGACACAAAAAAAAACATTATTGTAAAACCAAACATTCCTTGCTTCGCTCAAAATTTAAATCAATATTAAATTGTACATGTATAATAATTATCAATATTCTAATACAGCGGTTCCCAACCTTTTTAGTTTCGCGGACCACTAATTTTATAAAAAATATTTGAGGTCCACCCATAGCATATCTATATACGTTTTCATAAAATTATAATATATTATATATATACATGTATATATAGTTATTAGGAATAAAAAATTTAAAAAATTTAAAAAACAATTGTTTATTTAATATATAATATATTATATTAGTAATATTATAACCCGAACACCAGATACGCGGCATATCTAGTACTGAAATATTATGTTTCAAAAAATACTGGGCTGAATTATGTTATCGTTATTATATTTCTATAACACGTAGTTTGTACGATATTATATTATAATATACTAAAATTTACTAACGAAAATACTACGCAGTATTTCGTTTCGTAGAGAACAAACATAAAAAAGATAAAGAGAAACCAATAATAAAATAAAATGTATTATTCTATTATAATATATCATATATATTTTTTTTTTATATAGATTTATGTTGACTTCTTCACGAGGGAGTACGATCCCTCGGTCTCGAATTATTAATTTGACAATCGGCGTCGGTATCGTATTCGTCTCGTCTGTATTGTTTAATGTCATTTCAATACAATATAATATACCCGACAAAATAAAAAAAATAAAAAACAAGGGAATTGAATTTAATGTGAAAAATGCATTTTCCTTGAACAATCTTTTCAAATAGACGTTATATGTTATATGCGACACGCCTTACAGAATTGATTCCGAGGCGTCACATTGAGAACATGATGTAGGTACCCTACATCTCGTATGTTATCATAATGGAACAACAATAATGGAAAGAGCAAAAGTATAATAAATAGTGTCCCTTCGGATAAAACATCTCGTTATTCAAGTATGGGTATATTATAGAGTACATATAAAATGTGTAAGAAGAATTGAGAAATAAAATTATATTATATTATAATAATGAATACATATATACGTGTTGTATACACGATACAACTATAGGCGCAATTAGGTGGGTGTTAGGGGGTACTTAGAATCGCCTGAAACTTTTTAGCACCACAAATATTTGATTATTATCATTCCTAGTGTATATAGAACTATATAATACTATTGTAAACCCATACATAAGTAACTGTCAAAGTGCCTTTACTGAAAGGTTTCTTTAATCTGTGTTTCACTCAAGCCATTATTCTTTCATCACTTTTACTCATTGTTCTATTCTGTAACAGATTGTAAGTTATATAAATAAAAAAAAAATAAAAAAATTTAGATATTAAACAATAAACTATACGTACCCTGCAGTAATATCGTATATCAATATAATATAGCCACACTCGTATAGCGATTCATTTCTTAGAATATTGACAATGCTAGTGGATGCTATTGTCCGATGGACCCTATATTATTATATTTTTGCTACATTATAACGGACGTGTTTTCGGTGTGACATATAGTATATAATGTGTATTCGAAAAGAATTTACAAGAAATATCCAACATCTATCATTCGCTTCGATAGTCCTGTTTCTTTTGTCGAGTATATTATATTGTAGTAAAATAATACGGACGAGACGAATACGGTACCGACGCCACTCGTCCCATTAAAATACGAAAACGAACGCATGACCCCCCACGAATATGCGTCAACATAAATCTATGTTTACGATCTATACGTAGTCCGGGTAAAGAATATTATATATTATTAATAAAAACAAGTTAAAAATGTATTGTAATACGTGTAGGGTATGGGTATAGTAGATATAAATAATAGAGATAAATACAATCGATCAAATCGAGAATCAACTATTTCATGTAATAAATAATTAAAATAAAACGTGGTTAATCGTTTTAACATTTTTGTTTCCCAAAATTGGTCGTTTCTTTTAATTCTTTCATACATAAGACCACGAGGGGTCCAAATACAAAAATAACAAAACATTCTATTTGAAATTTGTGGTTAAACTTGTACCTGTTAGTAAAATCTATTTGTATGTTTTAACCTAAGCTTCCCATTTACTATTTCGCCGATTGCATTTGCTGTTTATTTTTTAAATTATTAAATAAATTAACTATTATATGAATTTATAAAATACTTCACAAGTATGACGAAAAACGAAAAATATTATTCATGTGGGCTATACGATAATAAAAATGTAAAAATCTATATTAGTAATTGATAGAATTGACTAGAACCACCTTAATATTATATTCGTTTGTAGGCTGTAGTATATTATTATATGATATAAATATAACATCATTCAAACTACGAGTTATAAAAATATAAAAACGAGAATATAGTAAGTATGTGTTAACGTCAACCTCGTGATTACTTCTGGCCCAGAATTTTTTTAAACATATTTTAATATCAGGTATTATTAGGTATACCTAGTATCCGTGCTATATTACTAATATAAAGCATCTTGTGAATTAAGTTTGCTTAGACAATACGAGGCCACGAGGGGTTACCTTTTTAAGAGTAGCCCACGTATTTAGGGTGTTAAAGTATACAATTATAAAATTAAAACAAAACGTAAAATCCGCGAAAGTGCTTTATTAAACAAAATCGAAATATTTATTAAAAACAATATTAAAACATTTTGTCGGAGTTCTTTAATACAAAACTATCGTGTCTCGGACGGTGTCGGTAAACATCGAAAGGTTTTTATTTTAAATTAAACTTTACTCAGTTTGAAAAAAATGTTTTGTATGACACTTAAAAAACTGCAAAATTCTAGTTTTTGTTTTAAAAAGTCTAGCGAACTAGATTCAGCATACACGTGTGTAGTCTCAGTGTAAGATTGTGATCGTTCGCATTAAATGGAACTTTAATTTATAATGTGTATTGTGACGCCTTGAGATTAATTCTGTAAGGCGTGTCGCATATGGCAAAAGAATGTCCAAGGAAAATGCGTTTTGAACATTAAATCCACTTCGTTTGTCATTTTTACTTTGTCTGGTATATTATATTGTATTGAAATAACATTTAACAATACAGACGAGACGAATACGATACTGACGCCGACAGTCAAATTAATAATATCAAGATCGAACGTACGATCCCACGTGATTACTTCAACATAAATATATAAAAAAAATATTATATGATATATTATAATAGAATAATACATTTTATTTTATTATTGTTTCTTTTTTTCTTATGATGTTCGTTCTCTACAAAATAATGTACAATATTTTTGTTTGTAGACTGTAGTATATCACAATATAATATCGTAAAAACTACGTTTTATAAAAATATAATAACGATAATATACGTATATGTTAACCTCGACCTTGAGAATATTTCCAGCTTAGTATTTTTTTAAACATAATATTTTAATACTAGATATGCCGCGTATCTAATATCCGAGCTATATTACTAATATGGTGCATCTTGAGAATAAAGTTTGTTTTGGCAACACGAGATCACGAGGAGTTATCTTTTTAAGTGTGTCCAAGACAAGAGGCGCCAAGTACGAGGTTCAGGTATATGGTTACGACCAGACCATTATTTAAGGGGGTGGTAGTATCAAAATATTATAATTTCATTGATTTGCTAAATAATTATTTATAAATTCGACACGATTGTCAAATATACAGTGGCGACTCGTAGTAGTTTAGCACAGGAGTGCGATGAAAAAATTAAAGAACTACAATACATCATACAAAAATTAAGTGGAAACATAAATTTCAAAAAAAAAAAATCTACACAAATAAATTTCAAATTATTTCTAATAGTTATTACGTATACGTTATACCTATAAATATTGTACTGTATTAATTATTTTTATACAACTATACTATTTATAATATTTATGCGCAATGCGTATTTCACTGTAAAATGAAAACGAATTTAATTGTGTAATAATAATTCAATATAATTTTTATAATAATGATTTATTAATATCGTTTATATTTTACCTAAGCGGTTATAATAATACATCGTTAGAATTAAACAAATTTCATCAAGCCAACCGAACGGTACGATAGGACTCGTAGCACAATCTAAATTTAATTTCCATACGATTACGCGTATAGACATTGAACAGAATTAACACAGGTTCCTGTAGAATATAATATTATTGTTGTTTGTAATATTATGTAATAATACGAAATTAAACACTTCGTTGCCGTCCGATTTGAGCGACAAAATTCACCGCACATCGTATCAGCTTCTATGGCCGCCGTCCCGTTCTAAACGATATTATAACTCGTTGTTCGATCTCGTGCCATTAATCATTTTAAAATAGCGATAAGACAATTGTTATAAAGGTACGTCCACACTAGTGCGTTTTTGCTTGCGATAAACGCATGCGTCATAAAGCATGCGATGACGAATGAAGCGCATTCAATAACGCATGCGTCTATCGAGTTGAACGGAGAAAAGTTTTGTTCAGCATGCGACAAAGCACGTGTATCCAAGGCCAGTGGATTTTTCGTGCGATTTGATTGCGACTTCTGTAATTATTTTTTTATTTCAGTATTTTGATTTATATCATTTTGATTTATACTGTTTGGAAACTTTAAATTGGTACATAAGAGATGAAAATGAATTGCCAGTAGCTAAATACCGAAGTGTTATTAACAATTTTATGTTAGGCGGTACTGTCTCTCTAAATTTGGTATTCTGTTTTACAATTTCGGGCTCGATTATTTTTAACAACGAAAAAAAATTTGTTTTGGACATTCACGTAAAGTTTCCAAACAGGAAGTCTTCGTCCAATTTCAAATCGTTAATAATACCGAAGTTTCTTGTTTTAAAATAATTTTTTATCCATTTGGAACTCTTTTTCTCACGTTTTTTTTTCACATTCGCGATAATATAGTACGCTGCAGAAATACTTAAAAGTAAATTTGAATCTGACATACTTTTAGTTTTAACTATACCGCACGGTGAAAAACGACTGCTGGCGTAGACACACAGATGTGGACAGAAAGAAGCATGCGTTTAAAGCACTCAACAATCGCATGCGCTTATCGAATAACGAAGAGCAAGTTGAAACGCAAGTGGAATCGAAAGGTGAAAACGAAAACGCACTAGTGTGGACATACCTTAATATCGTCCGCGCCGTAACGCGAATAACTGTGCATCAGTACTGTTGTAATGCTCGAACGAGAACTACTCGCGTTTAACTATTTATGTTATAAACCAAATGTTTAATTAAACTAGTATTAAATACTCATTTGTCTTCTATTTTTCCTTTATTCAAAGATCCCTAATTTTTTTTTTTCTTTTAATATTTAAGACAATAAAATACAGTCCACAACCGAAACACTAGTAAACCTACAGTTTATACGCGTTTTTATGTGCCATTCACAATGTCGCACTAGCTGCGGCGTTGCATGGACGTGTATAGATAAACCCGTGTTAAGAACCCCTTAGATAGTAGTATTAAGTCAATATACAATAATGTTAGTATATTATAGGGACGGGAAGACCCGGTCATTTTAGTGATCCGTATCATTTGAATCGGATCAGTCAAAAGATTCGTTCGTGTGGATCCGAATCTTCAAAAACGTATCGGATTTGATTATCCGAATGACTCTAAAGTCTAAATAGCTCTTATCCGATTGACCTGATACCTGAATAATAATAATAACGACGCCATTAGGTCACGTCTTACCACCTCCCCCACCCAATGTATTATCACAAATTATATTGTAATTTGTATTATCGAAATATCAGTAATCTGTTATTGTATAAAATTAAATATGCAGTTTATAAAAAATATCAAAATATGATATAATTAATTATAAAATATTTATACGTTTTTAATCACAGCTATTTAGTTATGTACTATACCACAGAAATACAGATACAGATAAACATTTTCTGTGCTAATACTTTTATTATAATAATAATAGTATATATTTGTGGTAAGGCTTGACTGCTTGACTCTATATAGAGAAGTAGAGAATAACAAATAAAAATGGATGATAATTGATTGAAAAAAAATTGATTAGTTTTGAATCACATATGACATATCGATTAATAAAAATTAAAATATACATTCTGTCGTCTGTCACCATAATTACTTAAATTTCAATTTGACTACAACTAACCACTCAAAATGAATAATGATCTCGTAAAAGTTCGTTGTTTAAACAAGACTTAATTAAAATAAGGACAATTATACCTGCATGCCTATTGCCTAGCATCCATTAAACACACGTACAATAACAACGTACCAACAGGCCCCCTACTTACAATTTTTGGCCCCGGTAATTTTGTAGTTACTTTACAAAAATTGGGCTCTACGTAATATATTTTTTAAATTTATTATTAAAATAAAATATGAGCTAAAATATGTTATTAGAGAGTAGAGACTATATAAAATTATATAATATACTGTAATATCCTAGAGTATACATAACTAAGATAAACTCTAAGATTGTTTATGAAGTTTTATTTAATTAAAAAACACAATATATTAACAGATAATACATGTTTTTGATACAGAATTTATTTTTATAACCTGTTTACGCATGTTATCGTTAATATTTTGGGGCCATAAACCGGGATCTATAAGATTGTCAAACGTACTTTCTTGTGGCCTTTCTTTACAAATGATGATGAGAATAATATTATTATTATTATAAACCATAGGCTTATCACAAATTCACTACTTTGTAATGAACTAATGACTATAGTGATTATTGTTATTATTGCTATAATTTGTATAGTGATAACAATTTGTTGCGCGTGTGAAAGACCGAAACCGAACGACCGAGAACGATTCGCGAGCTGTCGGGTTTCGGATACCAACCGAGTACCTAGAATCGAGTGATCTGACGATTCAGTTGATCCAATGAGCTATTAGAACGAAACGTCTGTTGAACGAATCAATTTGTACAACGAATCTGAATCTGTTCGGATCTCTGTCGCGTTCAAAGTGAACCGACACATCCCTAGTATATTATATTATGTCATAATCATGATGCTGAGTGCACAATTTTGACTGTGATCGCCTTAGCGCCTGTCCGGCTCGTCGTAGTCATTCGATCCGAGCAGTGAATTCAGTAACGACGTATAATTCAATAATATTAAAACATAATCAATTGGTTTTATAATTTTATATTCGACTCAATAAAATAACCATTCATATCTCTTAATCCGGTATTGGTTATTCTGACAAATTGATGGAACCATCTAACAATAACTTCCAACAGACGGAATAAATCCCGAAAGTGTAAACTTATCGTGTTCAACTAGAATCGACTAGTTTAGGCACACAACACCCGTATAATAAGATCGCGAGTTCGTAACGATATTATAATAAACTACGAAAATAATTTTTATAATAATTAAAAATATATTTAATTGTTAATTTTTTTTAATGTATAATTATAATTATACAATAATATATTAAAATATTTAGGTACCCATTTATTTTGCAAATATATTTGTACTATAAATTATAAATTTCTGTACGGACTGCGACCGCACATATGCACGAGCCGCCAATGATAAACCCCCCTTTAAAATTGCTAAATACGTCTCTAATTATATAACATATACCATAATTATTGTAATTTTATTTATTTACTTAATGATAGTCGGGTGTAAAATTTCCATCATGGATATTATTTAAGTTTATTATGCTGATGGGCCTGCGCGTGACCTGTTTTTATGCTCAAAAACGTACTTTACGAAAAAAATTCTAATGCCTTGTAAAGTGATCCGATTTCACACATGTGAGTTATCACATGACGAAAACTTGTGTGTAGGATATGAAGGACGATACGATTAATTCCAACTGAATATTAATTATCCGTAGCATATTGCCGCGTGTATAGATTTTATAGATATTTTAGAATTTTAGATTTAGATATTAAACAATGAACAATAAACATAATTTATATCTAAGACCATTGACTGTGTGCCGTAATTGTGTGCATTGACGTATTCGCGTTATTAACTTAAATTAAAATTTAAAATATTAATACATAGTTTTATACAGGAATCTAAATTGATATTTACTTATTTTTTTTTTTTTATATATGTTAAAATTAATAACTATTAAATATAATTTGGAACCAAAAAGAAAAAAAAATAATAAGAAAACATTGGACTCATATTTAATAAATAATAAATAAAATATCGAAATATCTTATATTTTCATTAAACTATATCTATTATTAAGCAAATATATGACATTTTGTTCTTTGTATTATGATCTTACCCCGGGTAACATTTTATCTTTTGGGGGCGCTTGTATTTGACTGACGTATTGAAAGTTTCAATTCAATAGTTATTTTTGTAACAACAAACGATGGACCTATTATTCTTATAATGACTTATAATGATATTGAAACTACCAAATTATATTAATATTAATATTATATTATTAAGTATAACACAATACACACTTCTTTTATTCTTCGAGTTGGCAAATTGTCATTGCATACGTAACGCTGTAATAATTCAACACAATTTAAAGTAAAAATGTTTAATAATTATAACTCATTAATCAATTAAAATCATAAACGCGGCGTTTGGCACGCGTAGTGTGAATTAGAAAACACATTGTTTAAAATTATTGAACGTATATGCAAAATTAAACCGAGCATTTTCGGACATCCATTTCCTCAGCCCCGCCATGATGGAATTTAAAATTTTTTTTTTTTAGTTCGTTTGTGCCGTTTGTGCTACCTAGTCCCACGTTTGTGCTAGGTCGACAGCCCGAGAAAATCTAACAAATTGTTTATTTCATATTACTGATCCGCCGTAATCTTTCATAACAAATCGAGGGATATTTTCGATTTTCGGAGCGAAGCGACGGCGTCGAGGAGTGCAGCGACGAGTGCCAGCCACTCGGTATAACTAGCCTACATAAAAAAGGAAATGATGATCTGAGTAATTCAATAAGAACTGTACGTAAAAATATTAATGTAAATCACTGTTTATTATTAATTTATACAATAAATGAGATTCTAAATAATAAAAAAAAAATTATTGTAATCAATATTTTTAAAAATTGTTTTGTAGGTATAAGGTTGACAATATTATAATGTGTATTGTATTATTTATTTAAAAATTAAATGTGTTTTGTAATATTTATAAGATGATATATATAATTAATTTATGTTTTTTATTTATAAATATAAATTATTTTATTATTTTATTTTTTATACATTTAGAATAGGTAATTTATATATACAATAAAATGTACTTTATTTTCATTACTTAATATTTTTAATATTATAATATTAGACACTCTCCCCCAGTAATAAAAATTGTTTTCTAGCACAAACAAACTAAAAAAAAAAATTTTTAATTCCAACATGGCGAGGCTAATGTCTTCTCAGCCCTACAGTATTAAAATTAGATTTTCTCGGGCTGAAATTTTTATATTGTTTTAAGATATAATGTTTTACATTTTATTGCTAAAATTTACAACAGATACTACGTTTCATTATAATTTTAATAATAAATGAATAAATAATAATAAATTTTCGGTCTTTACGGCGATTGTGTATGGTAGACATTCTTCTCGATACCGTATAGTGCAAAATTGAATTCCAAGACCCTAACTCAAACTGAACAAATTTCGTGAGATAATATTTTGAAATGAATATATTGACAATAAAAATTTGTATGACGTGTAAAAACAAGTATTTATATACATATGCGTATAATAAATAATAATGCTTAATCGTAAAAAAAAAAAAAAACGAAATTTAATAAATTATAATTTTAGACAAGACAACGATAATAAAATACAACGAAATATTTAAGTTGACACGTTGATGATCGAACGTACATGATACGTATTTTTATTAAAATATTTTATGAGATAATATTTTAAATTAAATATATTGACAATAAAAAGTCGTATAATGTGTATAAAGTGATCCGATTCGAGTTTCTTTTTTTTTTTATTTAAAAAGAAGAGAACTTTCTACAGGCCGCATTGGACTTGGATTTTAAAAAATCTTATTGTAATTGCTATAATAAGAGTTTGTATACAACAAATTTGTTCACGTTTTTACTTCAGTTTATGTGTACATTTGAACAATGTAATGAAAAAAACAAAGTTCAATGCGCCATGTAAATGTTATTCTTTTTCTGACATAAAAAAAAAAAAAGTTTAAAAATCATACCTCCCAACGAGGCGGGAGAGTATTTCCTGTAAAACATTTGTTCTGAACCAAAAATCGCGAAATCCGAATAATTTTTCTCTTCGCCGACGTTTTTGACATGTGCACGTTTGCAGTGCGTGCGTAAATCTCCCCCGCAACCCGCATTAGAAACCGTTATTTTATTATATATATATATATTACATGTATGTTTTATGAATACGACACTTGTGCAGAGCATTATGTGTGGCAGCCGTTGTACTTGAGGAATTTGCTAAGTCAAATGTTTTTGGTTAGAACGTCGAGCCCGGACTACGACGAACCAGCGTCGTAGTCAGTAGTCGTCTTTGAGCAGAGCATTAATACAGAACCTTACAGTGTCTTTTCTCAATTTTATAATATAATTTCTAGTGTGTTATTTTAATAAAGTTATTCATTCCTATCACATTTAGTAGTTTATTTTATTTGTTTGTGAACGTCGAGAGACGTCCATAACAGCATCATCTACATTCACCGCCACAACTGGTACTGGTAGAAAATACGCGACGTTGGCATATCGTTTATCAACAATTATTATAATTAAATTTTCGAAATTTTATATAATAATAATTGTCGCTGAATTGGGAACCACTATTTTTTTATATAATATTTTCAATCATAGGACGTACTTTTTTTATAAAAATATATATTTTATTATACTAGATATATAAGGTACACTCTTTTTTTTTTTCAATTTTGTAAAAATATTAATTGTGGATAATATTATAATAATAAATAAATACAATGCACCCGAATCCACAAAAAAATTACTTAACTCAGAAAAAAAAATTTAAAAATTTAACGAAAAACTACTATAAAATTATTGAAATACGGATATGATTTGGATCCAATGGAATTCGTCCATTATTCGAAGAAAATAAATTCTATATTGATTCGTTGAAATTATAAATATAATAAATAAAGTTAATTTACTATCAAATAATGTCAATTTGACTAAAATTAAAGAGTTATAGTATTTTGAAAATATTAAATTTATACTAGAAATAAATAAATTCTGTAATAATAATTACTCCAACATATTTAAAATGAAAACAAATTGTCATTAAAATAATGAAAAAAATCATAAATTTAAGAACTTATATATTATTATTGTGTAACTATAACTCACCATCTTTAAACGTGTTATATTTGTCATTAAATATATCAAATGTGATATAGTTTTTTATGTTTATACTTATTCTTATAATTCTTTAATTTTAGTCATTATTTCTAATATTTATAGTTTCAATAAATTAATGCAATTTATTTATTCAAAAAATAGACCAATTCCATTGGATCCAAATCATACCCGTATTTCTTTGATTTTATAGTAGTTTTTCATTAAATTTAAGATATTTTTTTTGTTTATATAATATATATATATATATAAGTATAAAAATGTCATAAAAAAATAAATAAAAACTTATATATTTTATATTCAAATATAATTATATTTAACATAATTTTAATAAAACATAATTAACAAATATCGTTAATTGTTATTAATGTTTTAAACATTATTAAGAAATAATACCATATATAGTTTACTGTTTACGAATAAATCGTAAAGTTAAATAAAATTATAATATCGCATTGATTAGATTGCAAATACGCAACTGAACACGGCGGCGGCGGCGACCCATTCGTTATCTGTTTCTCGTCCCGTGTGAATTATAATTAGTGTAATATTATTGTGTAATTATTATCGTTTTTATACCTAAATTGTCTTTGAATATTTACCATATGTTTTTCGTATCGCGATTTCTTTTAATTTTTTTTTGTTTATTCAAATGACCTCCTCACTCGTCTTTTACGTACGTCGTAAATATTTGTCGTTGTGTGTCGTTCTTCCGGAACACATACAGAAAATTAGGTCATTTTTTCTTTCGTCTGTTTTTACGTCTGCCATTGTGGCAACGAAACTTTTAGTTTATAATAAAATAAAATAGTAAAACGTTATTTTCGCCATTTCGGCATTGATAATAATTAACAATATTATTATTGTAATACAAATTATTTATCATATTGAAATTATCTATAAATACATTCATACAACAGTAAACATCGCCGGTGAGTTATATACTTTATTATTATTTGCGTAACTGACTTGTCGGTTACACATTTGAGTCACCTGCGATTCCATCGGGCAAAAGGTCTTCAATATTGTTACCAACCCGTAAGTCCGCCAGCACCCGGTGTGGTGTGTGGGACGCCGCCCGGTTCGTCGAGAGTTACCAATCCGTTACCAAATAACCACCATCATCTCAACATCATCATTTAATGTATCAACTGTGTTTATTCGTTTTAGATTTAAGGTTAGGTTGGTCCGATTGTTTGTCAACTCTGCGATCATTGCACCCGGCAGATCTGACCACAGAGAAAACCCCCCCGTTAACTAAATAATTGTACTATTCCTTTTCCTTTGTATAAATTCTACCATCCTTTTTTCCCATGTGTTAGGTCTAAAATTGTTTCCCTTCCTAGCCGTCGTCATAGATGTTCTTGTACGTGTGCGTTAACAATTGCCGTTCGCCCCTTTTACCGGCAACATCAATGATGGTAGGCAATGAAAATTGCCTACCTTTGGAAATTAAGGCGTACAATTTATATAAGTTAATTAAGTTTTGTTTGTGAATTATTATTAAAAAATTCACTGGTCCTTCGGCTGTAATTATATTTTTGTTTCGTATACATATACCATATAGGTATACTTAATTAAATAATAATACAAAAAAAAAAACAATCCACATCTACAATTTAAAATAATTTTTCAAACTGACAAATTTATCATTTGATACTAATATGTATACATTATTATTATTATATACAAAAGTGCGAAAAGGATTAACAAATATAATATTGTATTTAACATAAATTTAGTACAAAATAATAAGAAATATTGAAATATATACTAAATTATATAATAAATAAAAAAAAAAAACAATTAACCTTTTAAATTTTAAATTTTAAATAATTTTTCAATCTGACAAATTTATCATTTGATGGAAATGTATACATTATTACTATTATTATATATAAGTAATAATATTATTATATTAATTGTAAGTCTACTAATAATAATACTAAAGAAGTACTTTTTATATTATCATGAAAATCAATGTCAAAAAAATATTTTCATAATAAAGTCCATACTAATTCACATTGTACAGGGTACTTAACATTAAATATATATTTAATAATGTGATATGTATTAATGCACATTATACCAAATTACCAAGTAATGCGAACCTTTACTTCAGTTTTAAAATAACGAACTATATTAATAGCTATATTTACCGAAAGTTTGTGACTTGCATGAATTTTATTTTGAAGTAAATATCCAATTACAATATCTGTAATAGTTTTTTAACATTGCTCATTTAATTTTATGTTTTTTGAGTAAAATTCTACAACCATATTTCCATATTTTCATCAAATTATGTTCGAATATTATTTTTTGCCCAAATTTCTCCTTTGGACGTATCTAACGTCTAGCGTTCATGAATTTTAATCATTCAAATGTAATATTACATTCTAAAAAATAGGTAATATTATAATAATAATAATATAGGTTCTCAATTAATACCAATGGATTATATTTTTTAATTTATTAAAATATTATTATTATTGAACGACTTACCCTAAAACAATATATAAAAAAATTTTCCATTAAGTTCTTGTAAAGTTTCAAGTAACATATTATCATTTTTAACAAACATATCTTCAAATAAAATAAAGTCAGTGTTCATTATAATATCATCCATAATAAAAAATTAAAGTAAAACGAATATATATATATAGTATATTAATATTATATATATAATAATTAACTACACTGCTGGAGCACACGATAAATTTATTAAAATCAAATATAGTACGACACACGTTATGACAGACATACAGCAAAAAGGTAACGTACCTATAAAACAGAACTCGGAAAACAACAGTTATTACTTTTTCAGTGAAACATAAAAAGACAAACTTTAACCTTATAATATAGTATTATGAATTTATAAGGGTTTAATAACATTATGTAATATCTATATAGGTATAGTTTAATAAAATAATAGAATATTCTAGAAGACTATTTTTAGAAAACAATATTATTATATCGTTATCAATATTATGGAATATGCCATTAATTCAAAACAATTTTAAAGACGTTAAATAGAGAAATGATGTTACATAAATTATATTTTATTAAAATAATGCATTTATCGTTAAGAGGACGCTACCCACTCTTAATTTTCACCAAAAAAAGTGTTTTACGAGGGAAAGAACCCAAAAGGCTACAGAAATACTTAAGACACAAAATTTTTACACCGGACAAATGACGAGTTTACCTGTGCAACTACAGAGCCATTTTTTAAATATCTTAAATTCTAAAAAAGTTATTATTTTTTTAAAACTAGATTTTTTTAACATTTTTAAAATTAATATATCTTTGAAAGTATTTGTGTTAGTAAAAAAAGGGCTCTGTAGTTGCATATATAATGTTGTTATGTATGTCACGGGGAAATTTGGTGTCTTAAGTATGTTTGTAGTCTTCAGGGTTCTTTCCCGCGGAAAATTATATTATTGTAAAAAAAAAAAAGGAAATCGAATCCATACGCCTCAGATATAATGTAGTATAATGACCTGTAGAAAGTTTTGTTTTTGAAATTGGTACGAAATATCTTAACGTATTTATTATTATAATAATATAGTATAAAGTTATTTTTCAATTTTTTAAACTATAATTTTACAATTTTAAAATTACAGCAATCGGAATATTTTTGGTAGTTTTTCCTCTTCTGAGGAAAAACTATGGAGAAATTCGAAAAATGAGCTTAATTGAGTACCAAGATGATACGATTTACAACCGAAAGCATACCTTTTTTGTAGTAATTGAACAATTATTTCTACCCGAAAAAATGTTTTCATACATAAAAAAAAACAATACATTCCTTGCTCCGCTCAGAATCTAAAATAGATTTAATAATTTGATTACAATATTATTAATATATTATGACTGATATTTATAACTGTCAAAATTTACGTTGAAAAATCAGAATTATCCCTCCAATGACAAAATCATTTGACCGCCACTGTTTTGGTATTAACAACGTTCGAAAAAAAACAATTCCATCACTTCGACACCCGAATAGAGCGATAATAATCATCGCACGACCGGCTAGTTTGTTTGCTGCGTTCATAAACAGTAGATAATATTATATTATTATATTATACTTTTAAATGATACACGTGATTGCCGCCCGATTTGAGCGAAAGAATTGATATAAATATTGATATACGTGTATACGTATGCTTCTACTACCGCCGCCGTCAGGGTGAAAATATTATTTTAAGGAACGTATAGGATTAGGAATAGGAAACTACCGAAATCGGTATTTTTATGTGCTATTCACAATATCGCACACGTTATGACGTTATATAAATACTCTTATGGCCATTGGTGCCAATAGATGTGATAAAATTACATCGCGAATTCTACGTAAATAATTTCGTACGAAATACGTTTCGTTCAAAATATTTTTCTGTTCAAATACGGTTCGGATAAAATATTTTTCTAACGTTTTATTACTCGGATAAAATAATTTTCGATAAAAAAATACTGTTCTGATGAGATATTTTCGGATATTTTACGCGTACCCCCCAATAGATATGATAAAATTACATCGCGAATTCGTGATGTTACCTACCAATAATAATTTAATCACTAATAATAAAAAGATATATTTTAATTTTATTATTACACACTATATACTGACACATACTATAATTTTATTAAGTATATACTAAAATAAATGTGTAACGAGTAAATATATTTCTACTATTCTTCATTTCAGTTAGGGGCGCGATCGCACCATCGCACATATGCACGAGCCGACACTCCTAATTGATTATATTTAATCTAATTTTATAAAATCGTATGTCAATGTCGCGACTGTATACTCGATATAATATATAGACAACGATCGCCGTAATAAATTTCGCCTCAAATTTTATGTATAATTGATTATTTATTTCTATTTTTAGTTTATATAAAAAGCTGTGTAGAGCTGTGAATTATATTATATGTGTGTGTGTAATTATCTATTTATTTAAGATAAGTACAACGACTGGCCAGTCTGCGCTCCACTAAATCGTAAGTTGTCATTATTATATTTATTTATACTATTGTTTCATTCGGAATGTGTTACGTTTTTTACGACGTTGTGTCCACAGGCGCAACTAGACTTCAAATTTCGGGGATGCTAAATTATTTAAACTGTCATGGACCTTTAAACATATCTATATTTAATATTAATAATTAAATATTTGAGGGGCTAAAAAGTTTCAGGGTGTGCTAATTATCCTCTGGCACCCCTCCCAATTGCCTCTATAATTGTATCGTGTGTAGGTACGGTGTAAATGGGTACAACATGTCTATATGTATTTATTATTAATTATTATAACATAATATTATTTTATTTTTCAATTCTCCTTACACATTTTATACGTACTCTATACTATACGTATATCATTATAACAATACCCATACTCGAATAGCTCTATTTTTCAAAATATTCACAATGCTAGTGGATGTTTTGTCGGAAAGGACACTATTTATTATATTTTTGCTCTTTCCATTATGATAATACACGAGATATAAGTACCTACATTATAACGCAAGTGTTTTCAGTTCAAGTGTTTCCACATTAAATTCACTTCGTTTGCCTTTTTTTTTTACTTTGTCGGGTATATTATATCGTATTGAAATAACATTTAACAATACAGACGAGACGAATACGACACCGACGCCACCGGTCAAATTAATGATATCGAGACTGATCTTCCGTGAAGACGTCAACATAAATCTTTAAAAAAAGAATTTTGTTATAAAATCTATATGATATATTATAATAGAATTATACATTTTATTTTATCATTGGTTTATCTTTTTTTTTTCTTTTTTTTTTAATGTTTGTTTTCTACGAAATATTTCGCAACATTTTCGTTCGTAGACTGTATTGTTACGAAGATTGTTTGAAGTGAGATTGTATTTCTATTTAATAGTATTTCCGATAGAATAGTATATCATAAATAAATATACTAGGAAATAAAAAAAACCGCATTTGTATTATTATAGTTTTATATGTATAAATATAAAATAATATTAACTATCTATCTGACTGTGGGAAGAACAATCTGTTCTAGATAGAAACAGATATATCAACAGATCAACAGGAAGACAAAAGTTTATATAAGGGAACCTGTTCGAAACTTATACGAAAAGTATTTTCATCAAGCGACACCGCGGCGACGATAATAAGGCTAGGTTCACATGGACGCGCGTACACGCGCGTTAGTTGGCCGCGCGTGTTTAGATATACGAGTTTCTCATACATCGTTCACTTGGCGCGCGTATGCGCACGTATACGCGCGTCGATCGCGATAACGACGCGAGAATCTATTTCCGCGCGACCACGCGCTTGACTCCGCGGATTGAAATTCCATATATCATTATCTGACCGTTCAGTTGACACGCGCGTTTCGATGCGAACGATCGAATTTTGATCGTAGTGTTTGAAAACTAGTATTTTTTTAAAAATGGAAATCGAAATAGATACGTTGATTAACTGAAAAATTTTTTTTTTAATTGATTTTCATTAATTGAAAAATTTTTCCTCATGTTCTCTAAGTTTAGGATATAACGTGACATAAAGACTATGAGAAAGCCTTGTTTTTAAAATAGGATGAACCCAATATTTTCTTTTCCTCATTTGTCTGCGTGTTCTCATCCTTCGGTGGATGGCCCACAAACACACAGCATCTATCACATCCATTCTCGACAACGGTCTGAACTGTACTATACATCGTTTTTTAATATAGTTTTTGACTAGAACCCTCTCGTATAACGCGCGTGACACGCAGCCATCTGAATGGTGAACGCGCGTTTTGTGGCGTGCTAACGCGCGTATACGCGCGTTCATGTAAACCTAGCCTAAATGTCAGATAATAATTAATGACAATCGTCGCCCGGCTATCGTCACCAGAAATATTTGTAACAGTACGAGCGAGTCCGTGAGCCAGTGCCGATCGTAAAAAGTGGTCTGTACGTTCGTAATGGTACAGCCACCATCATAATAGTTCGTGCTAGTTCGTAATTCGGTGACGACGTAAAAGGACATACGTACGTTCGTATGGTGCATTGGTACGGTCATCGTTGTCATGTGGTTCGACGTCGCCCAGCTGGGATCAATCACGTGAACTTTAAACCATTTATTGTATTCTGTTATTATTAATTAATTTTGTTATTATTTATTGTAATATCGACTGAGATTTATCTCATCATATGTGTGGGCGCCCACTCCCCAACGTTATATATTATTGTATTAATTATTGTGCTTATCCCAATATAAATAATTGTGCATATAAACGCACATAATTAAAAATACATTGTTTTGACATATTGCAAAACCAGGTCACCCAGTCCTAACAATCTCGTTGAAAATAATAAGTCGACCTGGCACGAGTCATCGGGCCAACCGCCCATTTGTAGGAGCCCGGTGGCGAACAGGAACCAGACACGAGGCCAAATGAGACGACTGGGCACTGACGTACTGACAACATCACATACGACCATTATAATATTATATTTTATTCTGTTATAAGTTTTTATTCTCAAAGTTAACTAAAAAAAATACTATTTAAATTATTGAGTTAACTTATTCCATTCTGGTACGGATCAAGTTGATCAAGGTTGGCACGCAACAGTATATTAAAATATACCTACAAGTATACAAACTACGTGCTATAAAAATATAACAACGATAACAATATACGCATAATGTTAACTTCGACCTCGAGATTATTTCTAGCCAAGTATTTTTTTAAACATAATATTTTATAGTCTGGATATGCCGCTTACCCTAGTATCCGGGCTATATTACCAATACGGTACATCTTGAGAATTAAGTTTGTTTGGGCTACACGAGGTCACGAGTACGAGGCGACTTCTTTTGAATAATAGGAAGTAATCTTTTTCTATTTTGTTCAATTTGAATGGCACGCGTGGTATCTAATTTTTTAATTATATTTTGACAGTTTTTGTAATAAACGACAATAAAATTATCTGCGCGCATAGCATTAGATTTGTGAAATTCAGTTTGACTATGTTCATTAAATTTCTCAATCGCTTTTTTCCAGTTATTAAAAGGTTTTATAACTAATGTATTAAGTTTCTGGTGATTGCCTTTGCCACCAGATTCGCGACCAAATATCGCACAATATTTACAAACAGCACCTTGCTCACCAATTCTTGAATAAACAATCCAAGGAAAACGTTTAATCCATTCTAATTGAAACTTTAATTTTTTTTTTTTTTTTAATTTTTAGTTATTGGAAATTTATAATTTTCATCTGATATTATTTTCATTTGTTTGCAAATTTGTGGCTGACTAAATGATGGCGAGTCTCTTTGTGGTTAGGAATATTATCGGTCAAAAATTAAGTATTATAAGAGGACAAAGAATGGAAGTGAATGAGAGGTATACATGCCTGGCTTATGCAGATGACCTGGTTCTTCTTGGAGACACTAGACAAGATGTAATTCAGACACTAATTGATCTAAGGCTAGTAAGCAGATGGGTCTGTCAGTTAACCAAGAAAAAACCGAATACATGTTTCTGGTCAAGGAAGACGAAAAGCGAAGAGGACATGAAAGATTTGGAAGTTGATGGTCTCACCTTTCAACAAGTTAGCTCTTTTAAATATCTAGGCGTTAATGTAAATAATACAAATTGCATGCATGAGGAAATCAAGTTACGCCTACAGTCTGCTAACAAAGCATACTTTGCTATGTTGTCATTGTTTAAATCTAGGTTACTATCTAGAAAGACCAAAGAGAAACTGTACACAAAATATCTAAGACCAATTGCTACTTATGGATGTAATACATGGGCCACAACTGGAGGGGACTACAAAAAGCTCCTTGTCTTTGAGAGAAAAATTTATGGACCTGTTTTCTATGACAATGAGCAAAATGGCTAAGGAGGTCAAATGAGGATCTGAAGAATCTATATTCAAAAGAGGACATAGTGCAGTTCGTAAGGAGTTCAAGATTTGCTTGGGCTGGGCATGCGTGGAGAGCTGATGGGTCCCTCATAAAGATGGTTATGTTGAATCAAATAGATCTGAAAAGACCAAGGGGACACCCAAGGGAAAGATGGCTAGATGCAGTTAGAAGAGATATAGAGGAGTTAAAGCCGGATTGGAATGGAAACTTAGATCTAGCCTACGCAAGAGATGTATGGAAGGAACTGGTTTTAGAAGCAAAGAGTCTGAATGGCTCGTAAAAGCTTATAAAAAAAAAAAGTTATTATTATCATGATTATGATTATTATGATTAGTTGATTTTGTGTCTTACAAACAAGTATATTATTTTTATATATTGTAATATGTAAAATAATAATTGTATGCCAATGTTCCGATAATATTTTATTCTATTTTTGTTTATATAAGTTAATACAGTCCACTCTATACATATAAGATTTATCTATCTATTATATCCGCAATTTATTTTATTAAGTATATTGTCCGGCAATCATGCGTTCGATACTAACTTGCGACAAATAATCCGTCAGGCGTACGGCTCAAACAGCGACCGTAACTTATTTCCCGCCATCCTACTAGAATAATATTCTAATAATATTATTATTATTGTTTTACACTATTCTCAGGGCAGATTTATTGTCACATTATTATTATTTATAAAATCACAGATAATGATAATGATTAATTAGATTTTAGCACGAACTAATATAATTATAATATATCTTAGTTCTTAGATTTAATTTTTACTCAATGAATTATCATATAATTAATATATAAATATATATTTATATATATGTATATGTATAATATTATTATTATTGATATTTGATGTAATAGAGATTTATAACAATATAACATATTTATGTTAAGTCCTTCGGCTTAACCTTTTCGTCTTTGTTCGTACAATGCCATTTCGGTTCTTGTGTTCAAACCAGTATAGACGGCAATTATTACCACTTGCATTTCGTAGGTACTTGGATTCTTATTTTTATTTTTTACTTCCCTGGATAATTTACTTCACTATAACATAATATATAGCATATGAGAATAAAAGTCGTCTCTCGTCTGATGCTATTTTAAAATACATCAATTATCACTGTAGGAATAATAATTGGTAAAAGTCATATTATTCTATTAACACTTTATTGTAACAATTATAGCATAATATCGTATTATTCTTCGTATAATGTACAATTATCATAATAATAATAAAAAATTAAATACAAACAATCATATATATATATAATTATAATAATAGTGTTGGGTAATATTGCTAAAAATTCCTAATTAGCAGAATAATTAAATATCAGTTATAAATAATATATTATGGTGTTGATATTAAACACTGATTCTACGCAATAAATAAAAATTAATAACTAGTATACGATATAATATAAGTAAAATATGATATGTATGTTTGACATACATATCATATTATTGAAATAATTTCAATAATATGTAATAAATAATCTCCAATAATGTAATACTTTAAATAAACTCTTAAAAACTCATTAATAAACAAAAAATAATGATTCAACAAACACAAAAAAACCACTCAATTAAACAGCAATCTCTATACCCATAATAATATTTTTCTCTCATTAATTAACATATTATACTCTTTATACTTAATAATACAATATTTCACTATTTTAATAAATAATGCTAGATAATGAAATATAATAAAACTCACAATAAACATTTGATGTTGCCATAAAAAACCACAATACAAAAAAACGAAATAATTGACACTCAAAAATAATAAAACATATAACAAGCACCCATAGACGTTAAGCAACAACAAAAACATCCAACACTTATCTCATTATAATAAAAGTAATTAAAAATAGGTGGGCGATATTGTCAACGACCGAGAAAAGATTGGGAACAAATATTAATGAGGGAATGGTACCGGACAGTAATAACGACGATAATAATATAAATATTTTCAAATTAATAATTTAATTGCAGTTTCAATAGATAGGATAGTAAATGATGTATTGCAGACAATTGAATTTTGATTTTGTTCGGAGTTATATAGTTAAAACAAAGATAAAAGTATCAGTATGCAATATGAATGTATAAAGAATATATGTTAATATTAATTTTTGTCATGAGAGTTTGCTAATCATATTTTAATTAGGAGTTTGTATTTTGTATATGATTTGTAGTATAGATAGTAAGATATTGGAAGGCAGTGGCGTATTTTTAATTCCAAAGCTATGTAGTCTCCAATAGCGATCAAGATCGGTTTTCGGCTTTTTCATAATTTCAATGGCTTTATTTAAAATATCGTCTTCATCGGTGAGTTTGGGACTGCCTTTTGTTAGAAACTTTTTTTTTACTATGCTGAATCGGTGTTGGTTCATTTAAAGTTGGCTTAGTCTGCAAACTTTCTGAGAGTATTCCTGGGTACTCTGAAAAATAAAAAAATAAATAATAAAGAATATGTAGTGGTAAATAAAAATTTATACATTTTGAACTATAAACTAATATGCAAATATTAATGAAAAAAACTTCCATTTACTTTCATATCTGTCATCTGCACCATCGCCACTCTTCACCTTTTTCATGTTTTGAAATTCGTGCGAAACCTGAAAAGTTATAAATGCCACGATTGAATTATTTCAGTTTTTTTTATTTCAGTTAAATTTAATAAAAAAATATTAAACTATCATTTAATATTATTAATTATTTTTTAAATTATTTAATAACAAATATTCAATATAACAATTAATATACATACCTGATTACGTGAGTTATGTACCTTTCTATGTACCTCATTAACATCACAATTAAATTTTGTCGCGATTTCTTCAAACACATTCGTTTTCTTGTCACGTTTCCTGTATAACTTGTGATTAACATTCCACAAAAATTCCTTTTCCTCGTAAAGATTAATTAATAAAAAAATATCGTATCTGTCCACTGTCGTGAACTCATTTTAAATAAATTAATAATAATTGTGAATTATTATTATTATTATTATTATCGTAAAATGTGAACGTGCTATCAGCTTTTCAAACACTGGAGACTTTATCTCAAGAGCAGCAATGAACATGTCCATTTGGGACACATGCAATCTCGGTGAAAAATCGAGACTTGTCTCTGAGAGTACTATCAGACTCGTATACATTTGTGAGTATAGTCTCGAGAATATTTAATCTCAAGTGGACATTTACCGTAATAAGTAATTACTGATTACAATTCGTATGGTTCAAATAAATCGATTTTTCGATTAAAATAATAAATTAATATTGTTATTTTTTGGCGAGTGGCGATAATAATATAAATTACTAAATGTTATTTTGTGCAACTTTCAGCGGTAGCTGCTATTTGGAGGAATAATAATGTTGGCTATCACAGTGGAGGTAAAAATATATAGTAGTAACATATTCATCAGCTGCATCAGGTATCGTGGAAACGGCATTGTTATCAAAGAATATATTCTGTGGTTCATTAAATTTATCATACATAGAATTATAAATATGATAACGTTGAATAATTTTGGTTCAAAATTTCATACATAGACAAAATATAAGTTGTTACGGACCCAGGTCCTATACCTAACCATCATACTTACATCGTATTATGTTATATTGTATATACTAAATTGTTTATAAACTTTTTACGAAACATCCATCGTATGATGTTTATTTAAAAATCACAATAGGCAATTGTAATTACTATCGTAATTTTTATGAACTATTAACACAGATATAATGCTTAGTTGCAAATATATATGGCATCATATTTTGGATTTATAATTATAACAAGATGAAGAAATAATAACAATCAATAAATAAGCAAGACCAAAAGGGGTCAACAGGAAACCCAAAATCATATATAAGCAAGTATGAAATTAAAACAAGACAGACGACTGTAAGCGACGTACTGAACACCACCACAAATGACTACATAAGAACGAGTCGTAATACGTCAGATATTTGTGCTTTATTATAAATTTTGTTTCTCCGAGTTAACTTTATTCATTCTAATACGGATCAAGTTGATCAGGGTTGGCACGCAACAAATTTTATGTCACTATGGGTTCAAATAATGTCATATTAGTCTGGGAAAGTGGGAAAAGTAGATATTATAAATTACATAATAATAAGTATTATTGATTGACATAATCACAAACCACATATAATGTGTATATAATTTGTTTTTTTTTTTTTTTTATAACATTTGTTAATTTTTTATGTTTATTGTCTAATTTTTATTAGTTATAATATGTTAACTATTATTTCATTATGAAACGTTATTTAATACCTAAGGCAAACCTTACTACTAATGAATATTCAGAAAAAATGTCTTTGGAAAACAATGATTGTATACTTCGTCTGATGATGAGAATGTATTAAAAAACAAAATATTGCTGTTAATACACATATATTTACAGTCTTTACAGAAAGAAATTTATCTTCAAAATTTAATAATGATCATATATTAATCAAACTTGATTATAATCAAAATAGGTACACTCCAGTGTTAAATTAAACATGAAACCTAACCAAAATATATCGTATATAGTATTTGGTATATTTAATATTTTGGCTATCGATGTGAACATTGATTATGAATCGATACAATCGATTAATCTGTTATCGATATATTAATCGTGATAATACCGGACGACTAAAATATGGCGGCCGATATATCAGTTTTTCGTTATATTAAACCTACATAATATTGTATAAAATATAATAATAATAGATAGCCGACGGCTATTATTATTAACAAGTATTATTATATATGTGAAAAAACCACACAATCTGTTGTCATTTTCGTCGGTTTTGGAACGGTTTGACACTCTCGCACCGTTTGTCGTTTTATTGGCACGATCACGAGCGCCCGCAAAATCGTTGTGAATGGTTATAATAATATAATAATATGATTATATTCTCGTTATGAACAAAGCAAAAAAAATTGCATTAGTTATTTTATACGGACGCCGTTGTTACCGTTTTAAAAAAATACGCAATTGAAGAAACCCAATGGGTTCGTAGCATGCTTTTTTGGTTTCATTTCGATCTCGATATAAATCGGTTGTCTTTTCTCACGATACGGGAAGAGCTTCAATAAATGCAATTAATAAATGTGCATCGATCACTTTTGAAGGCATATCAATTGTTTTAATACGATATGTACTTTTTATAACAGAAAATATACGATTTTTACCAAAACCTTGAGTGTGTGAACGGTCATATTTTATGCGACTCTTCGTGAAACCTTTTATACGGAAACCGTCTGTGTGTGTGTGATGGAGACTCATAATTGATACGTTCAATGAAAATTAGCATTTGGTTAATTCTGTAATTTTTTTTTTTTTACAAAAAAATATTGCGTTTATTTGTTTGTATTTCCTTCACTTTCTTGCGCCATCACTGTATTACTTAGTGAGGGACCACCACATAATAATTGTCTGACTAATACCACCAGTTCCAGACAATATCATGTACTAAAAATTCAAAATATTGGTATATTCAACTATAAGAGTAACTGTGAAAATTTATAGACAATATATTATTAAAATATTACATTTGAATGGATTATATAATCATAAGTAATTATTAAGTACTGTCAATTCCCTAAAACTAGCTTAAAAACCAATAATGTAATGATCTCTTATATAATAAACTATGTAGTCAAGCCTAATACACATAACCTAATATGTACTATGATATCAATGATTATTAATGCTACATCAACATATTTTTTCAAATTATTTAAATGTTTTCTAAACAAGTCAAATATATTTAACAGTAATATTTAATATTTATATAATAAAATATTATATAATATTTATGTAATATTAATATTTAACAGTATGGACAGAATATATCATATTTAATGTAGGTATTGTAGTTAATAGAATAATAGATATAATGATATACAGTAGTGGATTCTGAATTAAAATTGGCCTGCGAAAATATACTTACCGGCACGGTCTCAAACACCATTTATGCAAAAAATACTATATAAACATAGTAATAATAAAATGAATCAAATAAATAATAATTTCACAATACAATATTAAAATATAATTAATTTTTATGAATGCTGTTAAAAATAATTTAGTATTTAAGTTTAGTAGGTATGCTATTTATTTTTATTCAAAATACAAAAACAGTAATATTAATATTTTATATAAAATATTCATAATATTGATTAATATGATTATTATTTAATTTTTATAATAATATTTTAAAATAATTATAAAGAAATTTTATAATATAATTATATAAACATTGTACAACATTCAATACTTAATAGTTAATAAGATAGTTTTTTTATCATATTTCTTCATGATCTATTCAATTTAATATACTTTTTTCTATATTCATTAGCATAAGCGTAGCGTAGCATGATGAATATCTGTGGAAAGACTAAAGCCCCAAACTGAAAAAAAAAAATTATTGAACATAAAGTATTTGATGGCATTTTAAATGTGGGTTGTGGCTTGTAGCTTTTCTACACCCCCTTACTTTGCCTAAGTTCATTAGTAGAAATACTTCTAATTTTTCTTCACTTAGTGAATTTCTTAATCTTGTTTTAATTATTTGTGTGGAAAATTATCTTTCATGTGCTACCTAGAATGTTAAAATATACATTTTAAAAAGTACAAAAATATAAATTTAAAAAATAAGAATTATAATATTTGATCAAGTATCACTACTCTGAATGCATGTACGTAGATACTTATAAGCCAGAAATAAAATGTATTACTGTATAAATTATATTTTAGAAGTGCATTATAACAACAATGAGGACAATTCATGCAAAACTTGTATTTTTTCAACATTCATGTCAATATCATCTATATTACTTTTGTCTTTTTCATAATATTCTGATAATTGTTTTCAACTCATTCTAGTTGTTTGAAAAATTCAATAATTCATCCAACAATTTGTGATGTGTCATTGACTCACTAAATTTTTTTTTTTGGTGACAAATATGCTAAGTCAATGTACAATTTCTCATTAGAGGAAAATCTTTTCTTCATACAAGTAATTATACTTGTCTAAAATCATATTGTGAACTTCAATTTTCCTTTTTTTTCATAAACACCGTCCCCAGCTGGAAGATGAGTGTGTGGAATGTGTGTTATGCACGTCATGTTGCCGTTGGATTTCTATCAATGTATACCTAAAGAAGACAGGCTAAATGATTATGCATTTATGCTAATAATGATTTCAATTGTTTATTGTGTCAGCAGTATTTACATTTTTCAAAACGAATGTTGTTAACAACATTAATAATAATACAATTTAAATAAATATTAATTACAGATGTACCAACAAAAACATTTTTTTTCCCGGTTTTAATATGTATATACACGATTGAAAATATTTAAAACAGGACTTTAACTTTAAATTTGGTAACAAGAAATATTCTAAATACACATTTTAGAAGTTGCTTAGTAAAGATGATAAACAAAATTAAAAATTGATTTAAGTGCAACAGCGTACTGTGCCATAAACTTATTAGTATAGTATTCAATAGAAATACAATTTACTCATTATCATAGTAAATATTACTAAATAATATGTTAAATATTAAATAATGCAAGATTAATTGATAAATGAAAATTAATTTATACTAGAGGAATTTGGAATTTAAATTCCATTTTTCAGTAATATAATTTATATTATTTTAAATTGTTGTCGAATAGTCCTGTTTGTTTAGTCCAATATTAACATACCAATGAATACTAATTATTATTTAATAAACAGACCGGATATTTTTTGGTTATTTGTTGTTAACTTAAACAAAAACATGTAATTTTAT
Organism: Eriosoma lanigerum; assembly: GCA_013282895.1. NCBI lineage: Eukaryota > Metazoa > Arthropoda > Insecta > Hemiptera > Aphididae > Eriosoma > Eriosoma lanigerum. The sequence continues at coordinate 25,584,176 of CM023362.1, read as the reverse complement.
ATTTAATGAAACTAAAATAAAAATATGTTATAACACATAAAATACAATTTATTAAAATAAATCTATAAATTAATTGAAACGCACTATTTTAGAAAATATAAAAAAAAGTTATAAATATATAATGGACTTTCACTATTTTACCATAGGACAATATTAATAATAATCTAAAAGCATTTTTAATCACACCTGTGAAACACATTTTTCACAGACAGTCCTAAGTCTGTAAAAAGTGAGAAGGAAAATGTTAATAAATTATTAATTGTCTTAAATAGTGATATAAATTGTCATCAATATTATTGTTTTCAATTTTTATTATGTCAAATGTAATTACATTTTTCAAAACGAATGTTGTTAACAACATTAATAATAAAACATTTTTAATGAATATTAATTACAGATGTACCTATAAAAACACATTTATTGATTTATACAAGAGAAATTTGAAATTCTACTTACATTTTTAAGTATTATAATTAATTTTACTAATTGTGAAACAGTTTACTTCTTCAATTCAATATTATCATATAATACCAATTATTATTTAATGAACTAAATATTTTTTTTGTCATCATAAAATTTTATGTTTAATGAAACTAAAATATAAAGAAAGAAACATCAAGAGTCCAGGTTATAATTTTGAATGTTTCTTCCTATTTAGTGTTGACTCATAGAATATACAACTGATTTTATAAAAAAAAAAAAAAATCATGTACTGTTGTAGCAAATATTATTGTCTCGGAGATATTTTTTGGATCATGATACAAGTATTACTTTTATAATGTAAATAAAAAGACATATTTTTATAAAATAAAAAATTATATTTATTAATTAACAATTTGGTTGTGGTGGTGGTTGGAGCACAGCCGTTGCTTGTGGTGGCTCCACCACAGGAGTTCTGTCCTCTTTTGGGAGAGGAGGGGAATTAAATTTTTTTTTTTAAATCTCTCTGTGGCCCCTCAGCCCACAAAAATGACATTCTGAAAACTAAGAAATTTAAGGATTAATAAAAAATATTTATAACTACTTTGCAAACATATTATTAATATGGATATTTTCTTTTTTGCTCTATTAAAGATATAGAACAGTATGTGTAGTTTATAACGGAGATGATGGAAAATAAAACCATGTATATTTACTGTAGAGGTAAAGAACACTATGTGCCCCTTCTGGAGTATAGATATTATACTGATAATTATACCGACACAAAAAAAATCATCTTTGTAATACAAATACATTCCTAACTTCGCTCAGAATCTAAAAAATATATCAGTAGTAGAATTTTATAAAACGTCGTATTCTAGTCTTACATTCTTAAATCTCTTAAAATAAAATAAAAAAATGTGCCTGAATCATAGTTTTTCCTATATAGGAGCCAGTATGCCCCTAACTACGAAAAAATTATAACACAGTTATAATAATATAAATTAGGAAGAATAATATTATTTTCCTTACTACCCCGAAATTTCCAACCACCACCGCCGCCTCCACAGACACCTCCGCCAACATAAAAGTAATAATTGTTCATCTAAAATAAAATAACATGTTATTATAATTCACCATTATAAATGGAGGTTGATGTCTTAAATAATTTATTGTAAAATAAAATATTATAAATTATTTTTCATAATAAAATAATATTCTTATAATTAATAATTTTTCTTGTAATTTACTAATAAATATTTAGTAGAAAAATAAAACTTATAGGAATATTATCAATAATATATAAAATAATACTACAATCCATCCACAAATATAATAAAGGAATATTGTGATCATAATAAAGGAAGTGGCAATGAATAAGACCAAAAACTGTTTTTCAGATTACCACCATAAATAAAATAAAATTGCCTTTAAAAAAAAAGAAAAAAATAGGAAGGCCGATTGTGGACGTTCCTCCTTCGTCCCTTCGGTCCTCGGAGAAATAAGTAGTTTATTATAATTATTAAGATTTGATTGCAATGATATTGCAATCTCAATATATTGCAATATATTATACTAAAATTTCATTCCGAAATTTACCACGATTGTAAATTACAAATGTAAATATGCAAAATGAATTTTAAATCCCTACAAACAATATTCAAGGAGTTATCATTTTATGATAAAAATTGTCAGTCACGATGTTCAAAATATTTTGTAAATAGATTAAATAGTATAAAGTAAGCTTCTATAAAAAATTCATAGCGTTAAGTCAAAAATTGTAGGTAATATTAATTATTTTTGGAAAAAATTCAAAGCTCTTTATTTAGCCAAAAAACCAACCAATCCTTTTCGAAATTTTACTGAACGTAAATATTAACTATATTAATACTCAAAACAATTTTCAAGTTCCTACGATCAAAACTCAATAATAAAAAAACGGAAACTGTTATACAACGTTAGACCAACAGTTCCTTCTACACAAGTGCATTTATTATAGCTAAAATGTTCAAACTTAGTTGATTCTGAACCCTTACTAAATAATCTTAATGTTTCTGGATATATGTTTTTTGAATCTCTGGGTAAAGCTTTTAAATCTGCTTCAGGTGTATTGCATACATTAATTGATTTTAATTTATTTTCTGGTGTAAATAACTCTTGATCAATATCAGAAATATCTGATTTACATTTAGGTGTATAAATCACTTCCTGGTTGTCTTCAATATCTTGAATAGTAACCTCATTATTATCATTTTTAATTCCACAAAAACCGTACTTATTGTTTTCCACATCTGTATTACATGACTACTCATTATAAAATCATTTTTGTGTGGAACACTAATATTATTTTTTTTCATCTGTAAACAACTTTCTCTTTACAGACTTTGTAATGAAATTCAAATTGTTTTCATCACTTATCCACTGTATTACATTGTGAGAAAAAACATTATCATCGATAACATTAAATTCTTAGTCTGCAAAACACTTCTTGCATCTTATAAATAACTTTTTTTTTATTTTGTATACTGCATGTAATGTGTAGTTTATTGCATACCGATTCAATAACTTTTGCATTATATGTACAAAAATTGTTTTTGGTGTAACCATTACTTTATAGCATAGTTCTTAGGTATTTCTTTTTGTCTAATTTACTGTTGCTATTTAAGTATTTTCTTAAAGGTTTATTATTAGATGTTTTACGCACAGATTTTTGTAACATATTAGTTTAATTTGACCCATTAGTACTTTTTGAAACTCTTTTTAAATTTTCAATTAAGGATGTTTGAGGTTGCTCAATGGATGTTGAATGTTGTTTTACTTGTTCAAGACTAGACTCAGTATTCGTTGTTTGTATATGTGAAATTGTACAGTCATCTCTATCAGAACTTACTGGCATGGAGTTTAGCTTATTTATTTACTGCATGAAGCTTTCTACATTCTGTTAGTAGAGCTTGCATGCGCCTTTTATTTGGTTGACTTTTTATTTTTTTAAGTGTACACATTTTATCTAATATGAAAGATGAACTCCTTACCAAGTCATTAGATATCAGTTTTAACATTTTAACAGCTTCTACTCTGGTGTTTATTGGATTGTTAGGGGTGGCAAATTATTTTTCTTGGTCGATAATGGACCTACCCGTTCCCCGGTTTCAACAGGTTCAATTGAGACCCCCAACTGTCTACTGGTTAATTTTTCAATATTAGTCTAGAGGTAGGTTAAACCCAGGGTGGAATGACGATGTCCCTACACCGTTGACATCATCAGAGTTGGGTAGACCTGCACACATGACTGGTGTTACAACTACCATACTAACTGTCCGGCTGGTATCATCCGGCATCTCTCTACCTATATCAAATACTCTCTTGTGTTGTCCTCGCGCATATCCGAGATGGGACGACTCGCCCGACTTATTTTTTGGACGATTTATATTTGTTTTAAGAACGTCTTAGCAGTTAGCACAGACCCTGTATAGCCCGAACACATCTTCGATGCCAATGCCTTTGCTAGTCATTGTGTTTACTGCTTTTTTACACTACAGACTTAGTTGAATGTTTTCCGTAAGACATACAAACCACTTTAAACAATACTTCGCTATCGTAAGTAAACTTTTTCATAGCTATATGTCTTTTTTTCAATTTTTTAATTTTTTATTCTTTTTTGATTAACAATTTTATTATTTATAAATATTAATTTAGTAATGCAATATTTTTTTTATGTACTTAAAGTAATAGGTAAATCGAGATTTTCGATTTTTGAAAATTATAATTTTTCTTTTACGCTCACGTAAAAACTGTTCCAGCGTGTTGGTACATTAAGTATTAATTTTTTGTATTTTCCTTAGAATACTCATGTAAATTGAATTATAAAAAAGGGAATTAATTATTATGTAATAATAAATTGAATTAATTAATAAAATTATGAATAAATTATCATTTTATTTATTACCCTCAGCCTTTTGAACACGTCTTAATTGATCACACGCCTTAGTACTTTTTTTAAAATATTTTACTATACATCTAACTTGATGTAGTAATTGGGGAACTCCTCCAGTTTTAACTTTGGTTATCGAATTTTCTTCTTGTGTTTTTTTAATACTCTTTTCTACTATTAAGTAGGTATGTGCTAAACACGCCAAATGTTGTTTTTCGCCAAATTCATCTATGACAGCTTTTTTAATATTTGGATCACTATCTGTTGTTACAGCCACTATTTGGTTTTTTTCAATACCCCGTTCTGATAGGGTTTTAACAAAAACTTCACCCAAGTATTTGGAAGTATGATTTTCTTCGAACCGTTCTTTAAGAATATGGCGGTCAATAGCGGTGCCACCTTCCGGAACACGGACAAATCGGCCAATAACGGCGAACATGCCAGCCACTCGGTATTTTATATTAATCGATATTTGGGGTGTTTCGGTGGCAAAGTACGATACGTAGATAGGTCCGATATCGGTCGGTTTTCACGGATTCGGATAGGAAATTTTCCATTCTTTATGAATCTGTCGGTCAGTAGCGGTGCCACTATCCGGAACACGGTCAAATCGGCCAAAAACGGCGAACATGCCGGCCACTCGGTATTTTAACATTAATCGATATTTGGGGGTTTTTCGGCGGCCAAGTACGGTACCTAGATAAGTCCGATATCGGTCAGTTTTCACGGATTCGGATAGGAAACTTTCCATTCTTTATGAATCTGTCGGTCAATAGCGGTGCCACCTTCCAGAATACGGTCAAAACGGCCAATAACGGCGAACATGCCGGCCACTCGGTAGTTTTACATTAATCGATATTTGGGGTTTTTCGGCGGCCATGTACTGTACGTAGATGTGTCCGATATCGGTGGTTTTTAATGGATTCGGATAGGAAATTTTCCGTTCTTTACGAATATGTGTGTCGATAGCGGTGCCACCTTCCGGAACACGGTCAAATCGGCCAATAACGGCGAACATGCCGGCCACTTGGTATTTTATATTAATCGATATTTGGCGGTTTTTCGGTGGCAAAGTACGATACGTAGATAGGTCCGATATCGGTCGGTTTTCACGGATTCGGATAGGAAACTTTCCATTCTTTAAGAATATAGCGGTCAATAGCGGTGCCACCTTCCGGAACACGGTCAAATCGGCCAAAAACGGTGAGCCCGCCGTCTATTTGTAATTGTCAAGTCTATGGAATTTTGTGAGTTTTACTGTAATATATAATTTAAGCCGTATTGTATAAGCAACACATTCGACGAATTCTCCATTTTTTCTATATTTTTTATTATCACTCTTCCACCACTTGGTAACTTCACACCCGTTTCGATTCGTGGTGTACAAGTTCGTACGGTATACGGGATTTTTCTGCATATGAACAGTTGAATTAAAAACTCACTAAGTTCTTCGATGTATCGTCGTCTGATTCTTGTGTACAATTTTAATAATATCTCAACTTTCCTTACTTGTGGGTAAAGATGAAAAAATTCATCAAAAATAACTGTCTTTATAAACAATTAACAATTGATTATTATTCTTTCTCCAAAATATATTATATGTTAATATTAAGTTTACAATATTACTAACATTTGTTATTTGTTATAAGGTATCTTTACGTTCACAAATGTGTTGCCATCATTAATAAAAATTGTAAATCAATAATTTTTTCGTCACTGGTGAAATTGTGTTGTAATTTTTTTGTTTTACAACAAAAATTACACATAGAATTTTGAGGGGCGGACGGTAATCGCAATGGGTCGATTCAATTACAAAAAACAGTTACAAATTCACAAATAATTTATTTTTATATTATTCTATGATTATTATGAGAATCGGTAGATCTATCTATTTTATTGTCAATATTTAAGTTTAACTTTTGATTTTTCGGTAGGAATAATACTTAAATTGAAAATGTTTATTTGTAATATGGAATTAACATATTTAATTGGTAATATTAATTGAGAAATTATATTTCAAACTATGTACACATTAATACATTATATTATATTAACCATTAACTAATAAGAATAGGAACAACTTAATACATTAATGGACCACAAATGTTTAAACACTCAAAACAATACAAATTAATAATAAATTATTAAAAGTTTAAAATGTACAAAAGATTACAGTACATATTATTTATTTATTTAAATATTCAACAGACAAATGTGCTTTAACAAAAGGTAATACAATAAGTATTTATAACAGATTATAAAGCAATAGCATAAAAACAAAACATAACAGAACAAAATAAAAATAGGATAGATTCACTATATAAATTATAAATTGTTAAATAAAATTAAAGCATTAGCTTTGAAGGAATAATAAAACATCAAATCAAGTGGAATAGAAATATTATTGACTAGACAAAGGGCTTTATGGAAGAGTGTATTTGTACCAATGTTTTGAGGAATGGGATATTAAACAGATCTAAGTTACGTGTGTTTTTACGAGGAATACGGAAATTAATTTGGGCCAAGATCTTAGGACAAATAACAAAACCGTTTAGAATGTCAAAAATGAACATTATATCAGTCTCTAATTTTGTCTTGTTTCAAGATAACAAAATCCTATAAAATCTTGGAGGTGACTTACTGAGCAATTTGATAAAGTATAACCTATGACATGAGCTATTCTTTTTAAAAATGTATATTGGACATTATCTTGTAAGTTAAATAATTACATGACCAGATGAGTGAACCAAATTCAAGATTAAATCTAACTACTATATATATAAATTTTGTAGTGTTATTGGGTTTTCAACAGTATTTTAAATTATAATTTATTAAATTATTATTAAATTATAATATCACTATCACTATGGTGTTCACACCAAATTACGTGATACTGTGATAGTTTCACTAATAATTATATTGGAGCTATTGACGGGAAACATATTGTTATAGAATGCTCATCAAATTCTGGGTCTGATTACTTCAACTACAAAGGTACTTTTAGTATTGTACTGTTAGCTTTAGTTGACCATGAATATAATTTCACTTGTATTGACATTGGAAGCTATGGAAGCAATTGTGATGCAGGAATATTTGCAAAATCATCTCTTAAAAAAGCATTAGAAGAGAATAAATTAGATGTGCAAAATGATTGTGTGATATTGGGTGACGAGGCTTTTCCTTTGAATACATACCTAATGAAGCCATATGGAAGACGTAACCATTTAAGTATTCGTGAAAAAATATATAATTATAGGCACTGCCGTGCTAGGCGAATTGTTGAAAACGCATTCGGAATTTTATCTAGTCGTTTTCGTGTGTTTAGACGACCCATCTCATTAACACCAGAAAAAACTATAAATTTAGTGAATGCACAGTGTGCATTACATAACTGGATTAGGAAGAATGGAACATCATCTAATTCTATCTCGGTGGACATTGAAGACACAGAAATGGGTCATATAATACCAGGATCATGGCGTAATGATTCCGACCATGCAGGTTTAATAGATTTAGAAACACCAATGCAACGAAATTTTTTACATCAGAGACAAGACAAAAGAGAGAATATTTTGCTGACTATTTTATAAGGGAAAGTGCTGTAAATTGGCAAAACCGAATGATTGACTAAAATTTTAGTAGAACATACATAGTTATACTTTTATTTCATTATATTAATAAATTATATTGTTTAAAAATGTACTTACTAAATTTGTTTCGGAGTCCCTAATACCATCAAAATTTCTTCTCAAAAAACTATGAGCAGTGGCAAACCAATTTAATTTTGGAGCATATATATTAGCTGCTGTTCCAGATCCTGTTGACATCGATTTGGATACTTTTGAAACTTCTTGGTTATAAGTACACCTAATAAAATAAACAAATAAGATAGTTTATAATTTACTTTTAATAATACATGGTAATATTAAATAACATTGAAATACCAAAAATTACTACCTAAAGTTATCAATAACACATACCTTATATTTCTGATCTTCTGCCTCAATTCTTTAACAGATTCAAGTCCTGTACTTTCAAGTAGTTTTTCTTCAGCAGAATCGCGTTTATTTCTTAATTTGTATTCAGGATCACTTTTAAGCCAAAGGCACGGGAACCTTTGGTATTCTTCCAAAAAGGTTTGAATATTAAATGTATTCATTTTGATTTTAATAAAAATAAATATAATTAGAACACAAATAATAATATATATATAATATAAATAATAATAATAACGTGTAATAGTGTGATAGTAATAGTTCAAACTTTGGTAGTTCACACGATGATAATGCATATCACTCTCATGATATTTACTATCCACTATCATGCACGTATGATAGTGCGAGAGTTGCTTTGGTGATAGTTTGATAGTCACTATCGATCTGTTCACACGATGACAGTTTCTCGATAGTAGCTTTCACGATAGAAACTATCACCGTATGACCGGGGCTTTACGTATCGACGGCGGCGTTGATCGGTGAGCCACCGCGATCGCCACCAACTCGCTCTCGTTTACCGAGACCCGTAGAGACAACACCGGTACGAACTACTGTCCCGCATATTAAACTGTTTTTGTAAACTTTATTTGTAAAACTATTGTTTTTATTAGTTGTTCAGTTTTGTTTTAAGCTATTTAAATAGTGCTGTTGCTATATAAATAATATAGTTATATTATTTATTTTATTTTATTATTGATATATTAAATTTAATTTGTTTATTTATTTTTAAAAATTGCGTTGTGCGTTATTGGTAACCTTTACCTCCACAACAATCTTCTCATTTCAGTCAGTAGTTGTGTTTATAATACTTTCTTTTCCCGGTCACAATGATTTCTATCATTTAGTAGTATTAATAAATAATGTAGATAGTAAGAATAATAATATAATAACTATAAGTTCAGGTCAAGTTGATCTATAAAGTAATTTCAGCAACCATCATATTTTCCGGTGTGGAGGTCTTTCGCGTGGATGTGGTTGTTGTGGAGGTCTCGTGTGGAGGTATTAGTGTCCGGGTGCAGTTGGGCCACCGGTTGACTCCGCCTTACTGAGTACTGTGGTGGCCGACTTGTTGTTGCAATGTTTGAGTGGGTGTTTACGGTTGGCCGCTTGCTGTGATGTGGTATCTGATGTTCCACCACAGATTGTCCTGGTTTTAAAGCATCAGTATTTCTTTGTCTGCTGTATTGATTGACTTAGTGGAATATCTTTTTATATAATGAATATCATGCACATACTATTTCAAATATAAATTAATAATGTACTTGAAACAAAAAACTAAACTAATTATTAAATATTTGATTTATTAGTAATGTTTTTAAAAAATTATTTTTGCATGGAATTCTTTGTCTCGAATTTATGAAATCTCTGCAAGAATTCCAATTTAGGCGAAGGAACGCACAAAAACTATACTTTTAAGTTTCGATGCTGTTGATAGGGTATGGTAAAATAATTTTAGGTTGAATAATTATGGGAAGGTGCTAAAGGTTATGCAGAAATCATCTATATTATAATCGCTAATTTCCGCACCACCATTGAGGTACAGCGACTGGCGCGTTTTTTTTTTCTGGTGGTATCCCCAGTAGGCCTAATCCACCAATTTTTAAACACTTAAGATAGATAAAAAGAAACATCTTAAATGATATTACTTTTTTGAACGTGTAAAGAGCCAGGGAAAATAAATAATTTACAAGTAATAATTATATTTATTAACTTATTCAGTAATTGTAAAATATTACAGTACTTATTATTATATTAATCATACAAGTTATGAACAATTTATGTGTTTTATACTTGTAATTGTATATTATATTATGTTATACCAAAAACCATTACCTTCATATATATTAAAACTTTGTTGAGGCGTTGAGATTCCAATTGTGGTCAGAATAATTAGATCTTGACTTTAAATTTAAATTATAATAGGTATAAATCTTCACTAGATCAATAGATCTAAGTTTCATATCGAAATGATCTGTTGTAAGATCATTTAAGATTCATGGTATTATGATAATAGCTGAAGACTTTAAACTTAAATGGATGGTTATAATTATATTTTAATTAGGTATAATATTTTAATATTCATCTCAAACATGTAAAAATTAAATATTAAGATATAATTTATTGTTTCATTCAAATAGTTTAAAAGTTTAGATAGTTATTTAGATGCTTGGCTCTTTGTCACAAAATTATTCAGACATATATTCAAATCATAATTTGTATAGTATTTTACCAAACAAGTAAAAAACGAATAAGAAATAGTTTCCTCCAAAATGTAATACAAACACATTACCCAGTGAGGCTACTTAAATTCTGAAGGCATAATAACACAATAATAGGAACCACGTCTGAATTGGCTCGTCGAGTTACCGAGGAAATCTCGATGGGCCGGTAGAAAATACTTAGGAAATGTATTAAAAAATAATATATTAATGTTACACTCCAATTATATTGTATTTCAAAATAAAATTTGATACAAATACTATAAACAATTTACCTATATATACGTTTAAACAATACATTTATAAAATATGGGCTGGTAATATATTGATATCTTGGTGAGCCAAATTTACCCAATGCGGCAATGATAGGAACAAAAATAATTTTGTTAGTTGATTAATTACAGAATAGTTCTAAATGTATATTCATTATATCTAAGTCTTTCCATAAACCTATATATTTATATTATATAAAATATACTTTTTGTATATTTTAATTATTTAATTTTGGAAGAGTCTATTGCTTTATGATCCATTACATGGTAAACCATTTGAAACTTTTGATTTGCATATAAACTTGGACTACATCAATTTACTTTTTGAATAAGAACCATCATCAAATAATAAAAAAATTAAACGTTCATCTACTTCTGATTTATCTTAAGAAAAATTGGACGGTTTTTACGTAAAGGGATACAAGTCATATTTTGACATTTTTTTTATGCGTTAATTTTGTGTGAAATTTTGTGCCCGATCGAATGGTTGGAAGAGGATTTGTTATCACAGTATATTAAAATGCATTAAGGCACATTTCAAAATTGACGATTATGTTTACGTGCATAATGGCACAAGTCAAATTAATTTATTCATAATTTTATTAGTTTTAATTAGTTTATCAGTTTGTACGATGTCTAAAAGAACATTACATATATTGTCTTGTGTTACAAGTATCTTTATATTATTATCTATCTATATTAGTTTTAATATACAAATATCCAATTCAGAAAAATGTTTTATGAGTCTCCTGAAAATCAACGAAAAATAAATTGTGCCCCTTTACATAAAAACCGTCCAATTGACAGCCACAACCATTACCAATTATACTCAATTTTACACATTTTTATTAAATTATATTCATTCGTTTCATGTAACCTAACCTAACCAATTATATACAATGCTAGTATAGTATCTTCGTAACAAATACAATATCTTTGTTGTAAAACATACTTTATAGCATACTAGATTATTTTACGTATAAATATTATACAATTTAAATATTGTGGATTATAAATTATTATTCTATGGTAAATTTGTTATTTTATATAAGAATAAAATAGGTTTCATGCTGCCAATCTGACTGAATATAACACGCACCTGACCTGTCATATACACACTATTAATATTACTAAGTTTTTTTATAACATATTATTATTTTCTCTATTTTCAATCTTTATACCTGAAATAGATATAGATATACATAAAATAATATAGAAATTAGCAAAATAAATTTAAAACTGTTAAAAAATTCTAAGTACTAATTGTCTGAAAAAATTAACAGGGGTTTTCATGAGAAATCGTATTTTAAAAATTGTATAAAAAAAAAAAAACAACTGCAACTGGTCGTTGTAATGCCAGAATACTCCGACTATTACAACACTTCCAGGTATCGGTCGCAAAGTTCGGTGAAGGATCCGTCTTTCCTAGCCGCGTAAGTCTGCCTCTGGTGGGTCTTAC
>CM023362.1:25509964-25556260 GCA_013282895.1 Eriosoma lanigerum | reverse complement strand
TGGTCCTCTGCGTCGGTGATGTTTTTATGCGCTTGCGATGCTTTAATCGTGGTCGTGTTCTTCAAACTTTTGAATGATACTCTAGAATAGGATATTTCTAAAATCATATGACATTTGTTATACATATTTATTTCGTATGGCATTATATGAGCAACACATTTTATCTGACTAGCTAATATAAGTACAAATAGTTCAATAAATGATTAAAAAATAAAAAATAAATAAATAATAGTAATAATAATTATAAAAAGTAGGGGTACATTGGTAGACCGCTTCCTCGTAGTCTATCCTGGGCAACGTCTTTATTATTTATAGGTTAATTATCACTGGCTGCTAAACTGTTTTTCTAATCCTCCCAGTTACCATGAGCAACGTCGATTCATCTTACGAGACATTCGTTAAATGTCATATACGGCAAACAATAAGCGCGTTTACCACCGCGTTCAACACCCTATATATTCGAATCAGGTCGTCCGATATTTTAGAAACGTCATTGATTGGTTGGTTTGCGTGAAACTGTTAATGGTCCGCGTCGGTAACGTTTGCCAATCACCGCATTAGTCATGACTACCGCGTTTGGCTGGAGTGACGCCAGACTGTTAGGCCGAAAACGGAAGGCAACTCCACTCCGGTGCACGCTTAAGCAATAATCGATGCGTCTTCTGCATCGGTGATCTTTTGACCCGCTGCGGAGCTTCATACTAATAAATGTTAGGTTTGGTTTGTTTAGGTCAGATTATGCAACGGTTCATCGTTAATTAGTGGCGGTGCATCAATACCAACCACGTATGGCGGTAACAGTACTCCGTGATGTTCATTGTCATTTATGGTAGGAGATGATTTAATCAAAGATCCATTCCATCTTGTACGTGCGAGTTCAGAAACAGTCGCTACGGCTTTTGTTACCCTTCCTTCGACGGCGACTGTTTCTATCAGATGATTCCACCCGACGCTAAGTTCCTTCGACATGTCTGGGATTAGCGCATCTTGATGTTGGATGCCTAACCATTCGTAAGCGTGCTCAGCGAAAGTATCATTTGTTATACCATAATTTAAGATCAATGCACCATTAGGACCAGGTATGGCAAAATCCTGACGTCGGTCATTCGGACCTGTCTTATTCACAACTACGAGCATTATCTTATCATAGTTTCCCTGAATGACTGGGAGGCATGATTGCGCTAAGAAGACTGCGCGCCAATCTGTCAAGTAGTTGCCAGTCATAGTGTCAATGAATCTTGATGACATATGGGCGCTATGATTCCACCACCCAGTTGTTGTAAAACTCAAAATATACGGCACTAACCAATCTTTTTTGTCCAATTTGATTTGGTTGGTATAATGACGGTGGATTCTGTCATTTCAGTTGTTCCAATCGCATCCCCTAACCAATACGCTAACCTGTAAGAGGTACCGTATATTCTGTTAATGTCACAATCGTTATATTACTACTTTCATTTCCTAATCCAGGTTTTATGTCTCCATCAGGCACAACTGCGTGTCCTGACCACATGGGCGTCATGGGAGCGGTCCGACAATTTATTGCTATCTTAGTTACGGCTCGTTCTCGAATGAAAGTGTAATCTCGTTGCTGGGCCATTGTCATCCAAAGCAACAATTACCGTATCAGCGGAGCTTCGTCGTAAAAATCTGCTGGCCGTTGTTGTGGTCGAGCTACCAAAGCCGCAAGTGATTGCTGATCGGTGACTTTCGTGATCTGAACGAAAGCCCTTGCCGTTGTCGAATTTACCAAATCTAAATTAAGTAGACTTGCGATTTGGGAGTTGAGAGGTGTAGGGGAAGGTATCTCATAACATCTTATAGGGCAATTGTCAACACTAACCAAAGGTGTTGGAATCCAAACTTTGTGATTATACATAGGCTGGACGTTCTCTCCTGCTGGCAACGTAAAGCCATACAATCTGAGCGAAGAGTAGTATGATCCAGGTGTGCTAGAACCACTTTTGTTCATCGGCCCTTTTACAATTTCAGTTTTTAAAGGTAGGTTGTTAGTATTTGGCGATATCGCCATCGAAATATCTCGTGAAAAAAGTTTAAATAAGGTTTTTATGCCGGATTCTTCCTCATCTGGTGTGAAAACCGTGTCACATGATGTATTTTTCTGGTGTATTCTGCCAGGTTGTTTTTTAATTTTTTTGTTTTTCCTTACTTTCGGTGGCTTTGATGGTAGCCGACCTAGTCACGTCGGTAACTAATGGTATAGGGGCTTCTCCTAAATCCGATCGAAGCCCAGGATTTTCTTTCTTTGAATTTTCCATACTCATTTAATTAGATCTAGCGGGTGCTAGTTGCAAGAATGACTATCAAATTTTTACAAATTAATCTAATCTGTTGCAAAGTGGCGCAACAGTTAATGCTACAGACAGCCATTGAAAAAATGGCAAACATACTAATAATAAGTGAGCAGAACAGAACTTGCGAAGACTGGTACGTAGACACGGAGGGCAAGGCCGCAATAGCTTTGTTTCAGAGAGCAACTCCAGAACAGATAGAACCTAGGAAAGGATATGTCTGGATACGGTTTCAAGAAATTAGGATTTAATTTTGCTACGTATCACCTAATATAATATTAATAGAGTATAAAGAATACTTAGAGAACTTGGAAGCTAGCATAAGATCCGAAAATGGAGAAGTCATTGTAGCGGGGGATTTTAATGCTAAAAACGTCAAATGGGGATCAGCAATGAATGATCAAAGAGGTGACGAGCTCTTGACACTTATAGCTACCCTTGACTTGTTGGTGTGCAACCGAGGCTCTACACCAACCTTCGAAAGAGGACTTAGCAGCTCAGTCCTAGACGTTACATTCGCATCACAGCTAACGGCAGCGCAAGTTACTTGATGGAGGGTGCTAAATGAAGAATCAAGGAGCGACCATAGGTACCTGTACTATAACCTTGCCATGCACATGGGAAGGCCAAGCAATGCAGTTAAGGGATGGGCGTGGATGAAACTTTACATCCAGAAATTGAAGGAATACCTCAACAATAATAGTACACCCTCCAATGCGAGCGACCTCATGGAGGTTCTTACGTCAGCTTACAACGCATCAAAGCCGAAGCGAAATTATACACAGAAATACCACAAACCACAATATTGGTGGACTCAGGAAATTGCGGACATAAGAAAATCAGTTTTTGCGGCTAGAAGACGCTATCAAAGAGCAGTAAAACGAGGTCCAGCTGAGGAAAAATACCGAAATTTCAAGGAAGTAAAAAAAATCTACGCGGCGCAATAAGAAGAAGCCAGGAAAACAGTTGGAAGCAGCTATGTGCAGAAGTTGATCACGATCCGTGGGGAACCCCGTATAAAATCGTCATGAGGAAAATAGGAAGACAGAAGTCTGTTCCATCAAACCTGGTTCCTAATATAGTAGCTGAATTTTTTCCATCACACCCAAGGTTAGACGAGAAGGCTAGGAGGCCAAGCACGTACGTACCCCCAATCACGCCTCAAGAGCTGGAAAGCGCCGGTAAGAGGCTAAAAGTGGGAAAAGCCTGGGCCTGATAAAATTCCCAACGAAGTACTTAAGATTGTGATCAACTTACAGCCACAAATGTTTTTAAGAACGTTCAACACTTGTCTCGAAGAGAGAACATTCCCCAATCAATGGAAACGGGCAAGACTGGTGCAACTCCGAAAAGGTGATAAACCGGAGGATCTTCCATCAAGCTACAGACCATTCTGTATGCTTGACACGGCGGAAAAATTGTTCGAAAGAATAATTAACAATAGAATAGAAGAATATTATGCAATTTCCCAAAACGGGCTTTCGAGCAATCAATATGGATTTCGAAAAGTAAGATCAACGATAGATGCAATAAATAAATTTATGGAAGAGGTAGCAGACGCCGGTGCCAGATTTATATACAAGAGAGAACTCTGCGTGCTCGTCACGTTAGATGTTGCGAATGCATTCAATTCCGCGCCGTGGCCTAGAATTATACAATCATTGCAAGGGAAAGGAGTCCCCAATTATCTAACCGAAATAATCCAAAGCTATCTTTCCGATAGAGTGGTCACATACGGGGAAAATCAGATGACATTAAATCTTTCAAGCGGAGTCTCACAAGGATCAGTGTTGGGCCCTCTTCTATGGGGAACAATGTATGACGGGTTACTCAGATTGGAAATGCCGGAAGGTGTCAAGTTGGTCGGCTTTGCAGACGACGTTGCATTGGTAGGAAGGGGTTTGAGGACGGAACAGTTGGAAGGGAGAGTCAACGCCGCAATGAAACTCGTAAGGGAATGGATGTCCGACGCTGGACTCAGGCTAGCCGTCTCTAAAACTGAAGCCGTCATGCTTACAAGGAAAAGAGACTACCGAAGGACAACATTCGTTCTCGGAGACCAAACCATAAAAACCACGAAATCTCTCAAATGTATGGAGTGGAAATAGACGATAGCCGAAGATTCAAAATACACGAAGAGAGGGTAGGCGCAAAGGCTATGAAAACAGCGCAAGCGTTAGCTAGAATTCTACCCAACCTCAGAGGTCAAACTACCGCCAAAAGAAAGCTTCTATCAAGCGTAGTTCACATCCAGATACTATATGCTGCCCCTATATGGATACCAGCGCTTGAATTCCGAGCAGACAGTACGATCCCAATTAAAGGTGATGTAGCGAAGCACATTAAGAGAGCGCAAAGACTGATGGCAATCAAAACAAGAGCGTACAAAACAGTGTCATACGAAGCAGTAACGATAATCGCGTCAATGCCTCCTATACTGTTACTAGGGAAAGAACGTGCTTCTTCCCATAGAAAGAAGTGAAACAGAGGGAAAACGCAGAGGACAGATGGACCCTTTTCCATGATTGTCAGAGGCAATGGGACAATTCTACCAAGGGCCGATGGACTTATGAACTGATACCGAATGTGGAGAAATAGATGAGCAGAAAACATGGCGAAATCGACTACTTCGTAACGCAAGCTCTCACAGGTCACGGGTGTTGTAATGCGTACCTATACAAAATAAAAAAGCTGCACTCTCCCCAATGTTCTTTCTGCGGGGCAGAATCAGATGATGCGAAACACACTATTTTTGAATGTGACGCGTTCGAGAATTGGAGGCGAGATCGTCCGGGAAATATAATAGAAATAATGTTAGAAGAAAAGTGGATGTGGCAGATGATTACCGCATACATAAGGCAACTGATGATGACCAAGTGCGATGAAGAGAGAAAGCGACAAGCAACACAGCAAATAACTATCTAGTTAAACCATTTATTATATGCCGAAGGCAAAAGCACGAAGGATAGATCCTTCCTTTATTGTAAATCAATTTTTTGTAAAATGCGGTTTATGGGGTATTGTCCCATTACTCATTAAATAACCAATAATATGTTGAAAATTAATTTAATAAACGATGCGTTCGACTCCGGAAACCGTTTTCACATTCATTTCCGTTCGAATCAAACACAAAAAAAAAAAAGGTTTGTTTAGGTTAGTCGTGGATTCGCATAAGCTGTATAAGTTCGTTTAAATAAATATGAATTCTACCCATCCTCTTCGGTAAATTCTGTCGTTAGGACCATTTCAACATAATACATCCATGCTTCCAATTATCCTTATTCGATGCCTGTATCCTCCAATCTACCTCTCCTCCTAACGTTTTCACTTCATGACTTATTACGTCCTCCCATCTCAGACGTGGTCTTTTCAGTAGGGTTTCCCTTTAATACTATGCGTATAAGTATGTTTTGGCCACTCCAAGCATACCCATAGCAATCTTTCGTTCTTTATTGTTTCGAGTATACTGGTTTTAAGGAAGAGCGTATCTAGTTCAACGTTTTTTCTTATTCAACATTCACCACATGGTATGTCCTTGACTGATCCAAAAATCTTTCGCAGTATTTTTATTTCCAGAACTGGGAGTTTTCTTTCATCACTTTTCCTTAATGGCCATGTCTCTTATCATATCTATCTTTGATTTTATATAATTAGTGCACGCTTTTAAAGTTTGAATTGTGTTTATATTGTACAATAGCATTTAATCAAGATATACATTCTCAAACAAAGAAAGTGATTTTTCATTTATACAATTATTTTAAGACGAAATATCTACATTTAAACAACATTTTTTTTTTTCAAATTTTGTTTACATATTCTATAGGTTATGGTATATGAAAGTAATTTATATTGAAGTTCATAAAGAAATAAAAAAGAGTACAGTTTACCTCAGGTATGGGGTAAAGTTATGACGTAAAATAAAATGCATTCAAATTCTATAAATATTAATTAATTTTTTAATAATATTTCATTATATTTTAATTATAAAGTAAATACAAGATTTAGATTATAAAGCATTTTTATGAACGAAATTTGCATATAAATGTATCCTCAGAAACTTCAATTCCAGCACAAAGGCAATGGGTCCATTTTGTGCATACGATGCACTGTATCCACCCGGCTGACTCATTGTAGTTCGCTGTACCTAAATGTATATGGCTGTAAAATGACGATGAAAGACTAAAGGTTGCCGCACACTGAATCGGAATGGAACGGAAACGAATTTTGTCCGCACACTGTCGGAACCAGTCGGGATTTCACGGGCATAATTATCTTATAGCTCGTGCTCGACGGTAGAAATTAATAAGCTAATCTTATCTAATATAATCTGCATTATATATATATAACTCTATCACATCAACGTGGTAAAATGTTTTTAGGCCTAATTTTAAAAGACTTAATTTATTATTTTATAATACTTTTGGATTCCGAGAATTAAATAAGTTATAAGACACGTGTAGCATAATATGAACTCTGTAATGTACTGGTTATAATTTTTAGCCCCGGGTGTAAAAATCCCTAGTTCCGTCTCTGCTTGCAATGTCAATAACAAACGTATGGGTTTTAGGGTGGTCATATTAAATTAAAAGAAATCCGGGACAAAAAACTTCAACTTGACCTAATCGTTTAATCTAACTTGATATTATTAATATTTTTATCTTAACATTTTTTACTAGTGGGTTTCATTATGAAATATAAAACGCTGAATATTAAAATTATAGAAATAGAAAACATACTTTTATTTTCAACAAAAACTAATTTTAAAATTTTAAATACACTATATAATTTTAAACTTCATATAGTGATATACAAATAACGTTTTTTAAACATTATCTTCAGCTGTCATCGGGTATTTTTGCGTGCTGTGGACGTTCTTCAGAAACGATTGATTTTTTATAATTTCGTCATGAAATTCCATGCAACTTAAATCGTATGTTTTGGTAATTAAACAACTTTCTACAGTTGCCACATTTGATTACGGACGTCGGTCCAAGTGGAAGTCATCAATGAAAACACTCGTTCTATTGATGCATTTGAACCTAGCAAACAAAATGCAAATTCAACAACTGCTGCAAGATTTGAAATACTCACGTCTTTTTTTAAAATAATTTAATTATTTGTAACCATTTTTGTTCTGATGAAGTAGAAATTTTGTGTCCATTAATCGAATTTTTCTTGAAAAATATTTAAAAATGACATAAATTCATCAAAGTAATCATCTTCGTTAACTACAACGAATTCTGAAAGAGAATTTAATGTGTTCTTGGCATTCTGCTATGTTACGGTATGTTTTTTAGTTAAATTTAACCAATCTAATTCAGTTAATAATGTCTGATTAGGCATTGTCCACTTTTGTGTGTATTTTATACACAAATTAAAAAATAATTGACTTCCTGTATCAAACTTTTTTTTATTGAGCATCCTTCTTCGAGAACTTTTATTATATTTTTAATTTCACTGTAAATAAAATTCGTTCTTCCTGTTTTCTACATTATTTATTAAACTACTTAGTATATTTATGAATTCGAAAGCAGAAATGTGTTCTTTATAGTCTTTTAGACATAGACACGTTCTTTTTGGTGCCATAATTTAAACGAAAAGAACACAAATAAAACAAGATTAATCGAGCGTCTGTCGGGCGCGAATTGAAGTGAACGAATACTGACAGACCTGACTATTTTTGACAAGTGTTAAATATAAAACGTATTAGCATGATGTTTATAAAACTATTTGATTGTAGTTACTAACGCGGTAAAAAATATTTCGACGACATTAATAATTAATAATAATAAGTATTATACGTTTATAAAACCATGTATAATGTTTATAAATAGATTTCTATACAAAGACAATAATCCGAATGCCGCCATAAGACTCGAACCCATCATAGTACAGTATACACCAGCTGCAGAGTGCGCGGGCCATATATATTTTATAGTTTATTTTTATATATCCGCGGTACGGGCCTGTATGCGTATTTGGGTAATTGTGTGTGATTATTATTATCAACAAATAATTTAAAAAAAGTTAAATTCCGGGACATTGTTATGTTGATAGCTAAATCCGGTAACAACACCTTGTCCAACAATTTTAATCGAGTATAATAATAATATGAAATTGAAACGTTAAAAATATTATTATTAATTATTTATGATCGTTATGATCTGTGCAAAAAACAAGTCGCGTTGACTTATTCAAGCCTGGAATATTTTACAAGAATTATATATAATTTTAGTATTGTTACAATTATATAAATAATATTAATTGTTGTCACCAAAGTTATTTTTATGGGAAAAATTATAAATTTAAAAAAGCTTGTTGTTGTAGTGAATTGTGTACACGACTATAAAGTACAAAACGATAATTATAAACAAAAGTTAGCACGTATACTGGTGTATTCGTATTTGAATCAGTGCGCATGTGTTTGCGATCGGAACGCTTCGGAATCCGTCATAAAATTGTCGACAAACAATTCGATTCCGTTCCGATCCGATCCTATTCAGTGTGTGGGCTCTTATTTAAAATTATGTTTCTTAATTTTTTCCGTCATCGAAGCTTGACAAATAATAAGAAATAATTTATTACTATTAATACAGGTAATGATTTCAGAATAACATGTGTAGGTCGTCTTGGAACTAATCATTATTATTGTTGTGTTTAATATAAGACATTTCGTTTTAAATATCAAAATATTGCTTATAAATATTTATTAAAGACAAATAATAATAATAAAACCAAAGAAAACGTGATTGTACCACATTATAACATAAATAGTTAAAAAAATAAAGAAATACAAACTTAAAGAAATAGATTTCATTTTATGAAGCAAAATGGGAAAGTCCCGCGCAGGTGTACCTCACTTTGCGACATACTTAATATTATAATATATAATACTATGTAGGCTACTTTATAATAATAATCGAATAATATTTTCGTTCTATTCGTATTTCGTACTTAAAATGTGTTCGTTTTTACCCTTTTAAATGAGCCTTAACTACGCCAAAAAACTAGCATCTTTTCCATCAGAATACTGTGGAGTTGTTCATAGTACTTTTACCACAACAATAGTATACGTATAAAATAAAAGACAAACTATAGGATTAATCAGAAATATAAAAATAATATACACAAATATTAATTTGGGTCACATATAACACGCTCCTTTACTCTCTGCCTTGTGGTGTTCAATATATATAATATATCACGGGAATAGCCTATCACCTCTCTCGCACATAATTTTCTCATCTTGAAGGCATACGACTTACTACATAGTTGATGAACAAATAAATTATTGCTAGTATCCTATGACTCGAGTGTCCTTTAAGTAAATGGAACAGTTCAGGGTGACTTGTCGACAGTTTCGTGCACAGCTGTGTATATTTGAAACACCATGCTGAATGCAGCCAGTCGGTTGTCAAATGGAATTGAAACGTCCGTGATGAACTGATGCCCGTCTGATTTTCGCTGTAACACAAGGTTCGGTTGCAACCCTTCCGTCCAAGTTCAATGACTTTGTTTTCAGACACCATGTTATACTTCAATACTGCAGCCGTTTTATCACTGTGCAGTGGTCAAGATTTTTGCTTAGATAACTACTTCGTCGACATCTGCGATCACACGCTCTCCAAGCAGCTGAACCGTTGAAGTCTTTACAGTCTTCCCTTCTAAGGTCTGCCTAGCGGTCTTTTTCCTTCCAGTTCCTCTTATTTACTGCATTTATTTTTGCGTCCTTTTTTTCCAGTCTTGTCCGGCCCACATTAATCTTCTTTTAGCAACTTCCCTTGACATGCATGGTCTTTGGAACATGTTCCGTTCGAATTCTCCATTCTCCTATTCTTGAGTCAAGGATATGGGCCATAGATTCGCCTTAGAACCTCCCTTTCAAATGTGTCTAATCTTATTTTCACTATCTTTTTTAGTGCCCGTGTTTCTGATCCATAAAAAATGATGGTGGTATTAATGTCATGTACATTTTAATTTTAAAATTTAAAGATATCGATCTAGATTTTTGCAGAATTCCTTTTACAAAATAGCAATTGTTTGCCAAGTGTATTCTTTTCGATATCTCTACCTTTAAATCATTGTACTGAGTTAATAGGATACACAAGTATTTAATTGTGGTACCATGTGGAAGTTATGTCCATCCACTTACATACTCTCTATATGTTGATACGTTTCTTCTGCTGAGATTCATGTATTTCGTCTTTTCATAATTTATTATGAGACCGACTTTACTCACAGCATCCATTAGTTTCTTACAATGTATTTTTATTATCTAAATATTGTCTTCTATGATGACAATATCGTCTGCATATGCTGCTAGCATGCTTATCTTCAACTAGCCTAATGTTTGCATTTTTTATATGTTCATATCTCTGACAACCTTTTGAACTCTTTCAGTAAATTAGATAGGCTCGGCCTATGTTTAGAATCGGATGCTTTCTTAAAGTCCACAAACAATATATAAACCTGCTTGTCATACTCTCACATTTTTTGGAATACTTTTTTTATAGTAAATATTTTGTTTGTAGTAGATCTGTTTTGTCTAAATCCTTATTGGTAGTCTCTCAGGATTCCTTCGAAGATTCTATCTAGGTTTAATTCTGTTTATGATGCAATACGATAAACCTTTGTATGAAGTATTGAGTAAAGCAATGCTCCTATAATTGTTGCATTTGAATAGGTCGATCTTTTTATGATATATTGGGCATACTAATGCTATTATCTGCTATGGGCTCACAGCGTACGAACATCTGGGCAAGAATACAGATTTGTATATTGTAGTCGCGGCTTCACGGCTGATGCCCCAGTTAGCCGACATCATTCTCCTTATTTTAGAGTATAATAACTCAGTGGACTCATCTGATATGTAATATATATAATGCTAGAAATTGTTTTTATAGTCCCACTTGATTCCCAGGTATGATATTGGACTTTATGCCACAATAGTTTAATCCTATCTGGACCTACCAAACCTCAACTTATACCCCGGTTTGAGTCTTCCCCTTAGGGACATACTCTGAGTTTTGGTTGTGGAGAAACTTAATCCTTTTTTGTCTGCTCATGTCTTTAATTTCTCTAGTGCCTCCTCGGTTCTCCTTAGTATGACTTCCTTTCTGGCTCCTTTTGCTAGCACGACTATGTCATCAGCGTACGCAATTATTTTTATTTCCTTTATTGTCATCATGTCAAGGGCCTCCTTCATTGCAACCTTCCATAAGAAGGGTCCCAGCCTTGACCCTTGCGAACAGCCTTAACACGGTGCACGGGTCTATCAAAAGTTAAACAAGTATTCACTACACCGGTGTTAATTTTAGTTTATATTTATTAATTTTGTATTAACATTAACAATAAATAAAAATAACAAATATTTTTGTTAAATGACGCGATGGACGCTACGCACGAACTGACGCTTCGCCAAGATCGGTCTTACATATTATCTTAATATTTAATAATATGCATATTTATATCGTTTCGATATTCGGTCGCGGGTAATAGATAGTAAAAGCTGATTACGTAATTGCAATTACCATAGTATTATAATTATGTATATTTCGCTGCCCGTGCGACCGCGCGCCGATGAGACGACCACGAAAAGGCGCTTCACTTAATTATCGTATATAGTATTTTCGTCCGTGTTATTACCGGAGCCGCGACGGACAGTTGATTATTTTCGGCCTGATGAAATATATGATTCGAAATATTGTTAACACAGGCCGTGTAAGCCTTTCGTTACTTTTTTCGTCATAATGCATCCTTTGACGCATAGACTTGCACTTCTGTCTTCCAAGTAAGAGTCTATTATCGTTATCGTTTCCTTTGACGCTTTCAACTTTATGAGGTCTCTTTTTAGTTCGGACCATCTTAGGTTATCAAAGACCCCGCTGATAACCAGAAACGTGCCTATGACGTGTCTGGAGCGTCCCTCATTCGTCCAGGCCTTAACTTCCTCGATACATGTTAGGGTGGACTTTCCCTTCACAAATCCATGCTGTGGCGTATTTTTGTCCACCTCTATCTCAGTGTTGCTAACTGTCTATTACAGTTTTGTTGTGTGAATTTAATGGCGAGTGAACACCTGAGCCATTGAGCCCGTAAGGTACTTAGTCTGTCTAATCCTCGATTTTTGAATTTTGTCCTTGACCTGGCAAGTCTTGTGGCCGGCTGTGTATGCCTTTTCACAGTTCGCAAATTTAGGGTCTTTCCCTTTGTTCGTGCATACTTTTTTCTTGTGTCCTTCCAGACCACAATAGCCACATATAGTTCTATCACCTCGGCATTTTGCCTTGGTGTTGCCGTACCCCTGTCGTCTGAGACATTGGGTGTCCTCCACAAATTCTTTTGTTCGACATTGCATATATCCTATATAAATTCTCTTTGCTCGCTCCATTACCTTAAAGACAGTGGACGAGGTCTCTACGACCCACCAGACCGTATCACCGTCTCTCGGGCCTTTTCTTAAGAGTGGTTTGATCTCTTTTGGAGCATTCTCCACACTTACGTTTAGATCTGTATTTTGGGCCGCAATAATCTTAGGCAAGTCTCGTTCGTTTAGACTTCTCTTTCAGCACCTTCGGGAGGCAATTTTGGGCCTTTCTGACCTCAATGTTATCGCTTCCGAGGCTCTCCAGCACCTGGCTCGTTAACTCGTATGCCGGCCTGTTATCATATCCCCTCTCGGGAGACACCTTATCAGTTGTATTTTCGACGTCTTATTCTTTTTGGTAATTTCGCTCCACAGGTCGGATTTATCTCCGCCACGTATAATCTTAACTTTGTACTCCGTGGTTGGAATTATTTTCCTTAATTTGAACATGTCTAGTTTCGCCCTTTCCTTTGGTTCTGCTATCTTAACAATTTTTTCACTTTTGGTCTTAGTGACCTGACCTGTAGGCCTTTTGGACCTTATTTTCCAGTTGTTTGCGTATTGACGCCCCCTGACCTTTTTAGGTCAGAACAACAGTCGAGCTGTTGCCTCTGTCTGAATCCTGTCGTTCATTATGTTTTCTAGATTCAAGTTCTTTGAGTATCTTGTACTCCCCTTTCATTAATGCGTATTCGTTTGTAATGTCACGCACCATGGAACATATACATCCGTACGACCGATTTAATTCCCTTTTCTGGGTCAGGGTCATCCTTTTCAATGACATTGTGGAGTACCTCCAGTTCTGAATGAATCAGCTGCGACAACTCATGTCGGTCGTTTCTATTCTCCGTTATTCCATCAGCCTCTTCCGTACGCTTCCTTTTGACTCCGGGCTGAGTCCTTTCGTCGAGAGTAAAGTCACTGTTCTCTGTTTGGAGACTGTCCTGCCTCAGCAATTCTGGCGTCGGACTATTTAAGGGACTATTCATCACTCGCATCCCATCGTCTTCAGAAATGGTATCATTGTCCGAAACAGGATGTATGTCCATACTCTATATTTTCTATAAATCATTCAAGATCATAGGTATCTGTGCCTTGATCTTCTTCTTACTCACAGCGTTCAGATGTTTGATGATCTTCCTAAGTAAGAAGAGCCTTTATTTCTTATTTCGACCAACAGGTCCTTTGAAGTCAACCGCTGTTGCATTAGCAGTTAGGAGGGCCAAGTGTGGCACCCACTCCTCTGTTTTTTGGCTTATCGATGACTACTTTTGGGGCGAGCCACCCCCAATCGCCAGCTCTGAGATTTCCGAGGCCTCTGTAGCAGTAGCTATATTAAATTTTGATTTGTTCATTTCATGTTTATTATGTTTTCGAGGGGGCTACTCTCTTAGCCTTTTCCCTTCGGCTAATGGTTGCCTAGGCCATCAGTTACGGTTTTGGTCCATGCACTACCGGTCGGTATGGGCCGTGCTCACCAGACCGGGGATTTCTTGGTTGACTCCTCCCTGTTGGCCCTTTCGATTTGCATAGTATAATTATCCCCCTAGATTAAAGAAGTACTAAGCTTGGCCACCACGACAAGGTGGATCCCTTCGGCCACGAGTAGATAGGGACAGTAAGAATCTCTTATATCTTATTGGTACCACGTACTGTAGGACAGTTTAAATTAAAATATAAAATTTGTAAAAAAGTTGTGAAAAAAGTGCATTTATAAGGTAAGTGCAATTAAGATTTCAGTTGTGACGATTCATAGCCTAACCTCATCTATCTCTATTGATTATTTTCTTTTGTCAAATTTTAGATTGGAACGTCAAAAAAAAGTGTTATAGACAAATAGATACCCGTCAATGATATCAAACATAAAGAGGAGGAGATGATACAACTCTCAATTGATGGGATGCCTTTATATTTCGATTGTGACACAGATGATGCTGAATCTTCTGTTTTTGTCTGTGATCATAAATTAGATGAAAACCTGTAAGCTTATATTATTTTATAATAGTTTATTGGCATTTCACTTATTATCCTTCAGTCTAACACATACTGTTTTTTTAGTCGTTAACGATTTAAACTATATGACTGGTATGATGAAGTTGCATATTATTATAATAACAATTTAATATAGCATAGTTGTTTATGAAATATAATGTGAAATTTTTTTTTTTCAGTAATGCCTGATGATTGTCAAGTCGGACATTTCAATAGTTCAACATTTACCCCAATCAACATCACTGAACAAAATATGTTATATATTTTATTATATTTTAATTATTACCTACAATGAAATCATAGAGAAGTAAATTTAGTTTATTTTTTATTATACTTAAGTTCTTCTACATTTATCCGCTAAATGTTAAATAAATCAATAATTGTAATTTTTCTTGTGTTTACATATTAACTGTGAAATTAAATGCCAAAAACAATCAAATGGAATTTACGTTTAATTTATCACTATGGAATGAGAAAAATGAGAAATATTTGTTTTATTTCACACAAGGATAATTACTAAATTTATTGTTGGATTCAAACCTTATTTTGATTATTTAGATAATATTTTAGTATAATTATAACAAAACTGTGGTTTTTAAAATTATATTTTAAATTAATTGTAACTAATTTTAGGTTCTGTGTTTTACTTGTATATATGAAATAAGATTTAATTTAATTTGTTTAGTAATTTATATATATTTATATAACATAATAAATGCTCGGATTGATTAATTACTTTAATAAACACTTAGCTAAACGAAATAACAGTAAAATAAAATATTGCAACATACTAATCTAAATTTGAAATCTAATGGTAAAATGTAATTAAGGGATTTAAATAACAACTTAATAAAACATACACATATTTTATTTACAATATTTAACATAATAGATGAACAATTATGCTAATTAACAAACATACAAAAATTACAGTATTATCATTTAAAGAAACATATTTCTAAACGTATTTGTTACGATAAAAAAATGAACAAATAACAAATTTCAATTATTCTCCCAAATAAAATGTATTTGTTTCAAGTACAACTGTCAATCAATGGAATGTGGTGACTCCTCAACACCTAAAATCAAAAATTAGTTCACCTCTCAGTGAACATTACATATAACTTCCATAATATTTATAACTAGAAATAAGATGTTGATGACTTTTGCATTTTTTCACCGAAATTATCGATTTTTCTGGAAGATTACTATTATACTTAGCAGTGTATCTGAGTGTTGCGTTAGCAAGTCGTCCACTAACCCTTATCAATCCTTGATTATCAATGAATGGATTCAATAATCCTAAACAACTGCTGCAAGGTATTAAATATATACAAATAATTTTTACACATAGATAAGAAATCTAATTCTTTGCATAAGCTTATAACTGATTAAAACTTTTTCCTTTTTTAAATATTTTATTTAATATTCATATTACAAAATTATCAGAGAATACAATGGTTAATTCTAGTTAAATGTTTTTTTTTTTTATATATTGTATATTAAAGGAAAATGTAAAATAAAAAAGGAAAATAATTAGAGTAAGCCAGTAAGGTATTTTTAATAAATACCTTTTGCTGAGTCTATAAACTTTTTCTTGTTAATTCTTAAATCATTTTTAAGTTCATGTTTTATAATTACTGAGCTTAATCTATTTTTCAAAGAAAAGTTTAAAAATTTTATGAGCATTATTATAGTCTAGTACCATAATTCCATCTTGATAC
Organism: Eriosoma lanigerum; assembly: GCA_013282895.1. Taxonomy (NCBI): domain Eukaryota; kingdom Metazoa; phylum Arthropoda; class Insecta; order Hemiptera; family Aphididae; genus Eriosoma; species Eriosoma lanigerum. The sequence continues at coordinate 25,539,866 of CM023362.1, read as the reverse complement.
TTATACTTTTTTAAAATAGTATTTACAGGTTGACTCAAACAAGTATTAGCTATATCTACAAAATAATAATAAGCTAAGAAAAAATAGTTCAAAATCTGTCAAAAAATTACTATAATATTATAGGTATATCTGCCTATATATAATAAATTAATAACATAAGAAAAACAACCAAATAGTTAAATTAAATAAATAACCTGTTTGAACTCGGAAGGACCAGTGAATTTTAATATCTCACAATACAAAAAAAAATATTAATAGAACAAATATAAAAATTTAATAATTTTAGGGGTTTGATGTAGGCAACTTAACAATCCTATCTGGAGTGGTTAAATTTGAGTAGTGGCGAATTTAGAAGTCATATTCTAACGTAATTCTATCTTTTTAGCGGGAAATTATGTGACCGGTTCGTTTTACAATGGTCACATAATTTTACAACAACTTACCTAGTTATTTTATAGAAACTAAAAACTAAACTTTCAAACAACTAAAAAACTAAGGAAAATGATAAACGGTAACGATGATAATTGATAGTTGAATTTGAATCTGGATGACTTGGACGGCCATGCAACATACTGTATTGGACATAGTATGTACTCTAATTGATCCCAGTAGTCGACAATAAATTGTATGATTAATAATAGTATAAATATAAAAACTCGCAGTAAATTATTTTGATAGAAATTTGGTTTATTGACAGAACAGCGATAAAAAAAAAAAAAATGAAATTTGTGTAACAAAGTAAAAAATAGCGGTAACACAAACAGACAATAATACAAAATATAATATTTTTTTAAGTATATTCACAATATTAACAGATTTTACGTAACTTGACTAGAAAAAAAAAATTAAAATGTATAAGCACATCATGTTCATGAACCGAAAAAACGACGACAATGTGGACTTGTGCGGTCGTTCCGCCGCACAGTGAACTCTCTCACCTCTGGTGCGATAAAATTATTAATTTACGATTTTCTTCGTAAACATAACCAGTGATTCAAGTCAATCACATTATTTAGATAGATAACCAATAAAAATATATAATTTGCTTTATTACCAAAATTTGTATTTTGAATATATACCTAATGGAAATTTATCTCGTGAAGTTATATTTTCTATGTTATTGTCATTAGTATTATTGAAACAATCGGTCAGAATTTCATCTTTTGATACCTCATTCACTTCTATAAAATTGGGTCCCAATGACAGCACACTTTGATTTGCATTAAATGACAAGTTTGATAATGATGTTTCGTAGGATTTTTTTTTTTTAATTTTAAAATATATATTGTATTAGTTAGATTAGGTATTAATGTTGGCGTTGGATAATATAAGTAGAAACATAAATACACAACATACTTTATCTTTCATAGCTTGTAGCTATTTAAAAAATTTAGCTTGAGGACCTATTTTTTTAATTAGAGTGGTAAACATATATTCTGTCAAATCTAAAAACGTCATTATATTTATTTCGTCTTCTAAAAGTATTAAAGTAAAACAACGTTTATATTTATCAATAAACATTCCTTAAATCTACCTTTGAAACGATTTATCAATATTTCAAAGGCTTAAATAATGTTCAGTAAACGAATCCATGCTGAAGGTATAAACTTAAAAGCAATAGGTAAACCTACTTAGTTAAATCGATTTCATAAAATGTAATACACAAGAAATAATATTGTCTATTGTAGTTTAAACACAAGACTTATGGTTTTCATATAGTCTATGATTAAAATAGTAATTTTATAATTTTTACTTACTTGCAGAATACTTGGATAAGTGTATATCTCTTGAACACTCAGGATATAAAACTGTTAAAGATTAAAATGGCAAGCGACCCGAATGATGAATTTTGCATTTAACGTCAAAACCACGTGTAACAGATTAAGAAATATGTAAAACTACAAAAACATAAAAAATTAAAAAGACATGCGACGCGAATGACGAATTATAACGATGAAATAACTACAAAATTGGTATGGTAACAAATACAATTAAGTATCATGTAACCTATTACATAGTCAAAATTAAATTAAAAAGTAAAAACAACTACATTGAATAGTTCAAATAATTAAATAAAATAGTTAAAACTTCGACTACATTTTACTATAAATCTATTTTGTCATGAATTGATGTATGTTAGTTAGTAGAACGACAAATGTAGTACTACATTTTTTTAAACTATATTAAAATAGTAATTTTTTTCCGTGATAGTGTCAAAGAAGTAAAACTACAAAGTAAATTTACTTTATGTAAGAACGAAATCAAAAAAATAATTTTAATTTAGACGTATCCTTATTATTATATCAAGGATTAAATATGTATATTTATGAATTTATGATTTATATTACAGACTCGTACGTGTGTGTAAAAGCTACACACATTGGACACTCACCGCTGGTGCGATAAAACTTAAAAATACTTACGATTTACGAATACTCTACGATTTTATTGTAAACACGTAGGTATAATAATTTTCGTATTATAACTTCTATTTCAGCGAAAATACTAATATTTGTATACGATTTTATTGTTTTAGAACAAAAATACTTTTTAATAATTTTATTGTAATATTGTATTAAATGATAAAGGGGCCCTTTTTTTTCTTTTGCACACAGGCCAGCCTTTGAGATGAACCACTACTGCACGGACTTGTATAATCTATTAATCTGTATTATGTTCGTGATTTATATTATTATACCATTATTTCCATACAAATAGGTTCGTAAATTGTTGTTTGAAGAAGCGCGATAAAATTTGTTATGATAAATTTGAGGAGGGTATATTGTGGTACATTTCTACCGGAAAGACGAATTTCTCAATAATCCGTATAAAATAATCAGTATCACAATAATGAATCGGTAATCATAAACCAGCATCGATGTCATATCGATGTTTGAACCGACGATTTTTTCTAGATAGACGAACAGATACTTTAGGTAGTTCAAATTAAGTGCCTTAAAAATTTAATGGGCGGATCCCCAGAGAAATACCCCTTTTAAAATTGGTCGAAACTGCTTATAAACTTAATATTAATACAGAAAATTTGCATTACTATGTCTAATTATTACTTAATGGGTAAAAATAGGGGAGGTGGGTATCGAATAAAATTAATTGAACTGGCTTGTTTCATGCGCCACTAAGCATCACAGTAAATTTATTGACGTCGAGTAGCGCGTGACGTCATGTTTGGGCAATATCTCATCGTCGACGAGACATACATTATTATAATACTAGGTGTATTACCGGAATACGTTGGCTATAAAACTAAGGATTATTGTAATATTGTCGTTGACGACAGTACAGCTCGTTTAATTAATTATTATCTAGTTAATGAATTATAATTATTACATATCGAATGAAAAAAAATAAAATAATAGTCGTTCGCGGATGTAATATTATTTGTTAAAATACATCATAATCTGATTAAATAAAATTTTTTTTAATTTTCGGTCGTTCTACTACTTGACCTTGTCCACATCTTCACAAAATATGATTACGTACTATAATGCGTGATAATTATACACGCGATGGTTAAAACGATTTTAAAAAAAAATTATATAGACTTTTGTAGAAAATTCAGTACCATCTATTACAGTGTAATATCAACAGTAAATGATTGAAACAATTTTTTATCAACTTTAATATTATATTATAAAATAATATTCGATCGACCATGCCAGAGACGTATAAATGAATGAGAGAGTGCCTTGGGGATTAATCACCATTCCAATAGTCCAAAATGTATACTCGATATGATTATAGGTTTGGTAGTAGGTGAAATCATTAATATTATACAAACTGAAAAATTGAATAATAAACATCGTCCGGAGAAATCTCAAAAAAATAATGTATAACGATATATAATGTATTGTAATTTATGTGAAGAGAGAATAACAACGACAATAATTATATATTATATCATATACCCTCAAGCGAAAGAGACGTTTTGACTTTTTTTATGCGTTATCCTTTGTGTACATTATATATTATTATCCCCATAATAATATTATATAGGTCGGAACGGAAATGAAACATTTTTTGTTGTTATTTATTTTATAGTTTGTCGATACCACCCTCACCGCCAAACAATAATCGTTTTCTTTATTTTCAGTCTTATCCCACGAAAAATGTTCCACAACTAATAATAATTTATATTGAAAACATGAATCGGACAATCGATATCGTATTATATATATATATAGGAACCTATAGTTATAGTTAAAGTATTTTTACTTGTTATTTATGGACTTAATTTTGGACTAGACTTTTTTCTGTACACATTTCTCATACAATACGATTGTAGGTTTCTATTATATACGTAGGTGAAACGATTATTATTATTCCAATTGATAAATTGAATAATAAATATTGTTCGGAGAGATCCCAAAAAAATATTATATAAAAATATATATCTTATTATTTGTATAGAGAGAGAATAACAAGAAAAACAATAATAATAATACTTTTATATTATACTACCTAAAGTATTTGCTATGGTTGAAAAGGACGTTTTGATCTTTTGTGCGTGTTTTCCTTTGTGCTTAAACTATTTTGTGAACGAACCATTTTTCGTTACTTATTCGAATGATTGTAAAGATACCACCCTCGTCGCTAAACACATAACTATGGTTTTCTTTTTTAAATTGTGTTGTAGGTCTTATAGAAATCTTCATTCCACGAATTAACTTTCCAATAGTATTGTTATCTATAGACTTATTTTCTGTACGTTTGTTCGAAATAATGTACAATATACTTGATTTTATGTGTTTCTAATCAAAAAACTTATTCGATCCTACCCGATTTTATATCATGTCACTTTACAAATGTCTAAAACATTTTATGTATCGTATTACAAAATAAAATTAATATTAAAAACGATAATGGGAGATATAAAATTAATATTAATATTTTGAACATTGTATACTATTCTTACATGTGTATATTGTAATTCTGTTCAAATTAAAATTAGATTTCAAATAATTAAAGAAAAAAGAAATACCTATATATTCGCATACGATAACGATTTAAATGTTCCAGATCTCTGTAAAGTAAATTAGATAAAATCACGGAAAAAAAATATGGTTAGCTCGAATAAAATTATCAGCAATATTTAACTATAAAATCTAGTCGCATACGACATAGCTATAATTATAGTTTCAAATACCAAACATTTATAGTTGGAAATTATAGTAATTATAACCAAAAAATTTAGTAACCTTAATTATAATATAGTATAGTTATTTTACAACTCAATTGTTATTAAGTTGTTATAACTATTAATTTAGTTAAAATTACTATATAATAGTAAATTAATTTACTAATTTTTTGGTTATACTAAATATATATATTTATTTATAACAACTTAATTAATTTAGTTGTAAAAACTATATTATTAAATTAATAGTAAAATGCAATCGTAATTGTAAAAGTGGCACTAGTTATTATCGATATATTATCCATAAGAGATATTACCTTACTATATGGATAATAAGTTGATATGAGAAAATTATAAGTCACGGGATCGATGATGATATTATATGTATCGAAAAATAATAATGAGTTAATTTAAAGTGAAAGATCGGCGGACTATGCCGTCTAGGTTGAGGTGATATATATATATATATAATGTTGGTTGCGGGATTTGTGTAGCGGGTTATGGCGCTAGAAGCCCATATTAAACCCAACCAAGTACTAAACATTCAGTTTAAACATTAAAACAAATTATATATGTTTTGGAAATTTCTACAAAATCTAAACACAGAGAAAAATATCCTGTGTCCATTTAGACACAGAAAACTATCTTAAAGAATATCCTATTATATAATATGATATTATATATAATACATTCATATACATTCTTATATTATATTATTCACAAGTATATATAATTGTTTACATTATATTATAAACCTTATATATGTTATAATAAAAAAACGTTGTCGTTCAAAATGTGTACGATTTATTTGTCTTGCTTTAATAACAAAAATATATACTACTGACGATTAACTGTCTGTTGTTACTAAAATTTTAATTTAAAGAAACTATAAATTTTTACACACACAACCAGACATCTTACAATATATATAATATATATATATATTTAGGCAGGTTTAGAATCTGCAGGTTAGGTTTTAATTACATTTCTTATTTTCTCATCAATCTGTAATAACTGGAGATTACATTAATTTTTTTTTTATTTGCAAAATCGACAACGGAAATTAGAAATAAAACTTTTTGAAAAACCAAGTATAGAATGTAATCCTAAATTATCTCCCAAAATTAAAACCAAAGAAAAAAAACTTATTTAATATCACCATTATAAGATATGTCGATTCCAGTATTTTCTAAAAAATTAAGTTCTATAATAATTTCTGAAAAAATAGCACGGTTTCCAAATTCTCGCCTATCGACTGATTTCAATAAAGATACCAAAAAAATATTTTCCAACGAGGATGAATACTCTGGTGGTTATTTTTCCTCGGGAAAAGAAAACTAACATAAAATGACAGAAAAACGGCAAAATTCACGGAAATCGTATTTTTGACGAAATTGCAATTTTTAGATTATTCATGATAATTAATGTAGTTTTGAACGTAGGTATTTAACAATTTTTTTTAGTATTTTCATAGGTAGTAAACTTTTGGAACTGCATATTATTATAATATATTGTATTACATTGAATTTCGCTCAGAATCGTATTTTCAAATGAAATCTTAATTATTATTTAGTGTATGTCGTAACATTTGTGATGTCGTAGTAATATTATGTTAACAAATCGCAGTAATAAGGATTCGCGATATGTAAAATTAAAATAAGTATATAATAATACATTTTAATAGCTCAACGACACGGCCCGCGCGCGATTTCACAAGTACGGTGTGGTGTGCCCGAGTCTCGTGTGTTGTCGGTCCGCCCGTTTTTACGTGTTTTTTAAATGCCAATAGTATTGTGTAGAATTTAAGTATTTCTTTTGCTCTTTCTTATATTTGTCCCAATCTTCCAAAATCGATCATCCCGCATGTTTTTATTTTATTCCGTCTTAAATAGTACCTATCCTGTCAACAGCTGAATATATGTATAATTTCAAATTCAAACGATTAAATAATTGGTATTTTGTAATAATTTTGAAAAAAAAAAAATAAGGAAAAACGTAATGAACGAATAATTTCGATATACAAGATAAATTAATTGAAAATTTACGTAATTTTAAAAATATATTTAAGTATCTAATAAAATGTTTCATCTATACTTTGTTTCTTTGTAATAAACAAAAGATGTACGTATAAAATGTATATTGTTATGATTTTTTATCCAATTAACAATTCAAGCATAACTATACTCAGGATCAAAAACAGGGTGTAGATCCTATATTTTCTGTACACAAACAATTGTGTTGTCTATCAAATCCAGTAGCGTCGAGTACAGGGTTCAGGTTGGTTATGACCAGACCAAATTTTATTTTAAATTATATCTATATAATAATTCAATTTTATTGAATTGGCAAAGAAGTATTTATAAATTTGGACAAAATTGTTAAAATTATTACGTAATATAATGTGGGTGGTGGCTAAAATTTTGCATTTTGTTGTATTTACCATACTATTTAAAAACAAATTCAACACCACTGACCTAAACTACACCCGTAAGTCCGACATGAGTAAACAACATTACTACATTGTGTAGTCCTTATCTTACTTTTTTGTTTTTTTAACTGTTTACCTATTGTCGTTAAAATCGGAATCACATAAATATTGTTAAAATTTCAATTAAAATTAACTATCATTATGTTTACCAATAGTTGTACCGAATATACGAAAAATAATGAGTTTTATTATTAATTTCAACGACAAATATTAATTTTTTAAGTTCTAAATTCTTAGATAATTTTAGTTTAGGATCGATCATAAAATGTTATAACAAAAATTTAGGTTTCGAAAACCAACCATAAAAAGGTTACGTTGTGGGCGATCACATATGTTGTACGGTCGCAGCATATACATATCAGTTCTGAAATTATATTATTTTCATTTATAATATTATGATAAAGATCGACTAAAATATAAGTTGTTTTCATCATCGCAATGCATTTTAATTAATATTCTTTTCGGTATTTGTCTTATCCGGTCGTAATGGAATAATCGTCCGTAATATTATAATGTTATCTATAAATAACTTCCTCCCTCCGCCGACAAACCACATTAAATTGACATCGATTGATACGATTTGTTTAATAATATGATAATCGTATGTAGTTTAGTTTATTGGTTAGAAAATTTTATCGAAGTCAAGACATATACGACTTGGTGTTTTTGCAAAATATTTTGAAAATCGTGACTGACAATTTTTTTTCATAAGCTTCTAAAGTATAAGTTCTTGAAAATCGGCAAAATTACGGTTTCATTATTTTATTTCTTGATAAGTTATTAAATTTAGATCGTAGGAAATTGAAATTAATTTTAAATATTTATATTCGTAATTTACACACGTGGTAAAATTTTGGAATGGATTATCAGTATAGCCTATTGTATCGCTCAGAATCGTATTTTCTAATGCAATATCATTGCATTCAAATCTTAAGTATAATAAACCACTAATTTCTCCGATGACCGAAGGGACGAAGGAGGAACGTCCACAATCGACATTCCCACTTATTTATTTTATTATATTTTCGGTAAATTAATGTCGTATTTCTATGAACTATTGTATTATAACAATTTATTATATAAATATTTAGGTGCGTTTAAAATTTAGTAAATAAATAAATGATTATTATTTTTTTCGCAATTTCGCTCGAATCTACCGGTAGGTGTGTTCCTGCGGGACAGCAACCGGTGGTGGATCCAGTCCAGCCTATCGGCGACCGGTCTACCACTACCGCTGTTACTGACCGTTCGAGGGAGCTTATAAAAGGCCGTTCAACGCGCACCTCGCCATCAGTTGACCCGTCGAGTATTCTTATTTTCGTCCGTCCGCGTACCGTCGAATCTCTGACTACCGTACACGCGCACGCGTCTTTTTTTACGCAGACTCTTCGTCGGTTTAACATTTTGATTTATTCATTTTTTAAGATGCCGTCACCACAATGGCGGTTGATCGTCTACGTGATCTTCTTTGTCGCAATCTTCAATACTTCCATTACCGAAGATATTAAACGTAAGTTTTTTTTCCATAATTTGTATTATGATTTTTATTTATATTTCTTATGTTTCGAACGTTGATAAAAAAATTTGTATTTCAAAATATAATATAATATGTGTATACAAAATTATTTTAATATACTTCTTGTTAAAAAAAAAAATTACCATAAACAATTTACATTTTTTATTCTGTAATTAATATTAAGTAGGTAATAATTGTCTTGTAATACTTTCAACTTGCGTTTATCTCTCTCTTTCTGAAATCACACTCGTAAAAAATATAAATTATTTCTACTAATAATTTTTTAAAAAAATTAGAAATATCAACGAATACGAGTATTATTTTATTACATATATAATGTAAATTGTATTTCGTTTTGGGTTGTCTGAGACAATATTATTTATCAATACGATCGTCATTATTTTTACGCGTTAAATACCTACAAATAAAATTTTTTTTTCATTGTGCCATCGTTGTGTACAGACGAATGTGATCAATTAATTTTTTACTCGCGTTTTAATTACTTAATCGCTTTCACCGCATATAAATGTTGGAAAATAATATAATATCGTTTATCGAAACGTTAAACGTTATTATTGTTCGCGTATAAATACGAATTGTATAAAACTAACATTAATATTTTTCTACTTGAAAAACATTTAAAAATAAAAATTGAAGTTTTAACTGAACATAATACATTTTTTTAATTTTAATTTTTTCAAATTATACCGATATTATTGTATTATTATTTTTATATATTAATTTGTTAACGTACCAAACATAATAAAATATCAATTAAACAAAATATATTCCAGTTAATTATTATTATACGATTATTTAGTTGCTTGCTTTACTTTTCCGCTGTACCTATTTGCTTTTATCTAGATGTACAAATTATAATAATATATTACGATAAATAAGTCGTTCGTCATTATAATATAACTGTTAGGTATGTGTACTTGATAAGCGACCATTTTTTTAAATTTATTTAATTCTTTTTTTCATCTTAAAATCACATAAAATAATATACATAACCTATTTCAGATAATAATATGCTAAAATATTAGGTATACGTAGCCAAGGTATTTTCGTTTCAAAGGGAAAAAAAAATTAATCTGTAGATTTTTCTACATTTTATTAAAACAATATGTTTCATTATATTAATACATTTTCAGATATAATTTTTAAATACCTAATATAAAAACGAGTCAAAATATAATTTTGTTTGATTTTACTTTAATTTTAATTTTAATTACTTGACCGAGACTATGGAGCGTTGATACTATATTTTACATTTTATTTTGATGCGAATTAATTTATTGAGTGAATGTAAACAACTAAACAAGTTAAAACCATTGTTTTTATTATACTATTAATTGAGAGAAAGAGAGATTTTAAAAGAAAATTAATTGTTATATTATATAATACTACGATAGAATTTCGATATGTTATTTAAGTTATTAGCAATTAAAAATTTGCATAATTCAAAAATCTACATAAATAAAGTGTGTTTTAAAACGGGTCCTCATTTTATTGTAATCTATTATTAGATTAGTGTATCATTCGTAGTCGAGAGGTATACCAGGTACGAATCCCAATACAATTTTGGAACTTCTTTATTCTCAATATTTTCATTTGATTTATGATTAATATTATTTATCGGCGTGCCCAGTAAGGGTGATTGGGAGTTGTATCCCCTCATTGTGCTATTTTTTCTACCATCAATTAACAGCAATAATTTATTTTAGTTATAATTATTACTTTGTACAACATTCCATTACACAGAGCACAAAATATAATAAATTGAAAATAAAGATATTCAAGAGAATAAGTAAAAACAATAATTAAATATTTAATAAGTGGAAACGGTGACGGTTATAGGAGTTAATAGTGTTAAGACAATCATACAAACATTTAATATAATCTGTGCTGTAACTATAACCACTGATGTGATATCAGTAAACCTGTTTAATATAATTTATCCCTAAATTTTGTCTAACTCCGATAAACCGCCAAAATCATATATAAATAAAAATACTAAAAGTATACTTTTAACTACACAAATGAGTAGGTAATCACAAAGACAGATATCTAAACTTCGTTTAGAACAAACTAAGTATTAAAGCATTAAAGTATTAGACGTTATAATTTTTGTTTAAAATATGTTTTGTTAGTAAGTATTATTTTTATTTAAAAATTTTAAATAAGTAATTTTTATATATATTAAGTAGTTTTATTTTCATCAATAGGTATTTTAATTTTGTTAATGTTTCAATTATTAATCATTACTTCGTAATATAACAACATATAATATACGGAATGTTATTATTTTAATTTAACATCTCGGAAAAAAAGTTATAAAATATTTTAATGTGCTTGACCTATAAATTCATAAACTCTAAATTCTAAACGCCTATTCATATTTTCCTACACTGCCATAAAATTTATTTAGTTGTATTATTGATTATAAATACTATAGATAGGCCACTGCAAAGGAAATATGTTGCGGAAGAATTATCGGCCGATAGAGAGCGATAAGGGTGTTAACAATATAATAATATTATTTTTTGTAGTCATAAATCAACGTAAGATCAACGTGTGGTGAAATCAGTTTTTGTTTGTGTTCGATGACGATTATGATAATAATAATAATGTTATTATTTGTTATTTTGTTGTCAATAGACTAAAAAATTAAATTTTATTCTAATAATTATGATTATTGAGTATTGACTGTTTAGTACTCTAGTTTCTACAAAACTTGTTATATAGTAATATTTCCTATGTCATTTTTCTTTATTTAACAGTTTCGTCGAAGATAGAGTAAAATCCAGTAATTAATTTCGACTGACCAGGGTGTTATTTTATTAACATTATGCGAGGGTTAATGATGGCATGTCAATTGTCAATAATATAATATTATATAACAATCAAAACATTAAAATTAAAATATTACATAATTAACATGATTTTTTATTTTTTATAATTATTTATAAAATTTAGTTAATTTTTTTATTGTTTTGCGTTTTTCCACTTTTAACAATATAAGCGGCACATGCCGTCATTTAATAATTATCTTCAGTATCATTCAACGTTTTAATTATAAAAAATAAATTATAAAATAAAATAAATACAACTGCTCTCAAATACTATAAACGACAATACGGAACAGTAGTGTCAAATACTGGCGAACAATTTGTTATCAGTTCCCTTCGAAATTGATGAATAATTGCCTATTTTACTCCTTATTATTAACAAATACTATAAACGATCGTTATAACGTTATTAATTAGTAATAAAAATTAAAATGTTACTTTATGTAAATATTTATTAGTTAATAGTTTATTAGGATACTATTATATTAAGATTACTATGATAGATAAATGAAAATAAACACTAATAAATATAATAGTAAATAAATAATATTGAAAATCTGTAATATATTAAAAAAAAGTTAAAAACCCAAATATTGTTTAATTTCAAACATTTATGTTTTTTTGTAATTTCTTATTTTTAGTTAGATTATATTGGTTAAATGAGTCGTTGCATTTTTTCACATAACAATTGATGCTGGCATTTAGAAATTTATCAATACATTTTATGTTACATTCATTGCAAATATTTATAATAATAATAATGTTTATTCAAGTAATTAAATAATGGAACAAAACGGGCTTGGGCCCAGTGGTATTTTTTTTTTTATAAAAATTAAATAAATATCTAAATAAAGTACAAACAATTATAAAACAGTTTAACATAATATCAACCTAAATAATCATGAGTAGTTAAAGTACAATATGAAAGTAATATCTTAGATAAGGGTGAATAAAAGAAATCGTTAGTCGGGCACTTATTACAAAGTGACAATGCTCTAGGAATAGGTGAGTTCGTGAGATAGTTTGTGCTGTAAGACGGAACATAGAAAAGTGGGACGAAGCGGTTGCTGTTAAAAGGAACATTAAAGGGGATAGAGTTTAAAAGTGGAGGGGAACTAACGAGCCCGTTAATTAAATTATACACGAAAGTTATATCTGAATGTTCGCGACGTATTAATAATGTTTGGACATTTAGAGTAGATCTAATTGGATTATAATTGTGATCAATGAATGTTTGAATGACATGTATTTCAAAAATCGGTTTTTATTGAGTATCTCTTACAGACAACACTTATTATTTGTTTAAATTTATTTTTTAAAATTAGTTTATTATTATTCTATTATTATTACATAAATGTAAAGATCTTATAAAGAAATCCAATTACAATTGAAATACTAGATATCAGTAGTATAAAAATGTAAACCCATCCTAAATGTAATAAGTTATTTGGACTTATTTTTCTCTAGGTGTTAATCTATTATGTGAAAAAAATATTAAAATAGACTTTTTTCTCCTGTTAATAATTTTAAAATGTTTATTAAAAAATTGATTTAACATGTTATTGTTATAACTTTTATAATGTAACTGAAGTTGTAATATCAAGACTCCAACCTAAAACAAGTTTTCTTAAAGGTTGGGTCAGAATGTCAGATGGTATATTTTAAGTATTATTTAATGTTTTAAGACTTTCTGAAATAAAGATATCATATTATTATTATAATACTATTAGCATGTACACAAATTAGTTTGAGATTAATACTTACATATCTAAATCTCTTGGAAACCTGTGAAAGGATGTTGAGGGAAATGTAATTCCATAACTATTACAAGTATGTATCACACAAACATGTTTTGATGACATATTGGATAAAATAAAAAGCTGCTTACAAATTTACAAAGTGCTAAATGCTAATGTGTATTCGTATTGTAAATACTAAATTGTAATTAACAATGAATAATCGTGATTTAAAAAAAGGCAGGAATTAGTAATCATACCAAGGGGCTAATATAGGTAACTTTATAACAATTTCGAAGGGCATTGATAAGAAATAGTTCTTTACTTGTTTTGTACGTACTGTCCCGTATTATCGTTTATAGTAGTTGCTGCACTGCATGAAATTAGAGCTTGAACTGTACTTCTGTAGAACACTCAACGCGCCATTTATTGTAATCTACAGTTAAAACATAGCGAATACCACAATCAAACTGTACAAATACGATGTGTACGGTAAACGTGTGTACTGTATAACATGTTTGCATACATTGTGGACGCACCTTTATGTGTTTGAAAAAACGATATCGACTATAATACCACCTATACCTACTTGTAATATATGATAAGCTTCCTCTCCCCATCGTAACATCTATACTTTCATTTCTATATAACAACTTTCAGTGACCCCGAGTCATTTTTCATCATATAAAATGCCCAAACCATCTCAGACTATATGCAACTCCAGTAAACACTTCATTTTATTATATCGATACATCCAACGAAAAAGGTAGTAACTCAATTTTTTTTCGTTTTTGAGTTCCGACTTTTTACACTGCGTTCTGATAAATATTTTTTTTTTTTTACTGACCATGAAACTTATTGTATTTCCATCCATCCCAAAGAAATAATAAAATAATATTAAAATAAAAAATTGAAAAATAGAAAAAGAAATTAACTTTGAATTTTACTTTGCTCCTCCTGAACAATTATTGACAAAATGGAGTTATTACCTTTTCGTCGGATGTATTGATATGTTCGTTTCTCATTCGATCCTCTTTCCAGTCACTCCGCAATCACACGACAATCTTAGCTTTGCCATCGCCAGTTAACTCGTAGTGTGTAGTTTACTTTTGTTAGTGATATCCGACCGTTATTGTTATTGTTATATTATTTGATATAGAACGGCACGCGATAATACCGTGCAGAATCCCTACGCGGTTCCGCGGCCTGTACACCATGAAAGTGGACGGCAGGGACGTTGTCGCGGGACGCGTGATGGTGGACGTGGACACGATGACGCCGACGGACGGCGGCGGCGCGTACGCAAGCGCCAGGTGCGTACGTGCGGTGAAGACCTACAAAGGCCTACACCGACGGCGCGCCGGCGTGTTCACGATGATCTTCCGGGAACAAGACCCGGTGTCGGCGCGGCGGCGGGACAAGATCGAGGCCAAGGAGGTTTTCACCAAATACGTGGAGGATCAGTGGCGACTCGCTGTCGGACCGACGCAGCGATCACCGCAAGAGGACCGGCAGTCTTCGCAGTACCATCCGAGGTGCTTGCAAGTGGTCTGGTTGTCGAACGATCAGTTTGTGGTATACAAGTCCAAGGTCGGCGAACCGTGCCCCAACAGCGATTGGATGGACGACATCGACGACGGTCTCTACGACGTCGGCGGCAGCGAGGACGTCAACGCCGACGGCGTGATCGACCCGAACGACGGTGACGACGAGGACGGAGGAGGAAAAGACCCGGACGACGAGTGGCAACGCGGCAAGGCGTTCGAGTTTACGTTCAACAAAATTAAGCCGTCCAAGTCTCGATTATTATCAGTTTATCATTCTCATTATTAATTGTCATTATTATTTTTAGACGTTGCATGGCGGTTCCTATACATTATACATAATATTAATATATTACACAATATATTATAACCTTTTTATACCTATCTTATTTTATATTATCATATTTCGTGTTCATTTGTATAAAATGTAAAAACGTGATTTTTATAATACATTTTTACAATCAATATAAACTATATTCGTGTTCTCTTGTTTAAAATTCACTTACGGCTTATAATTGTATTTATAAAAATGACTAGCTTATAGCATTCCTTTAAGTTTTAACTAAAGATAGAGCGTATCTTATATTATTATGATTTGTTATCAGTGGCGTACATAGGATTTTTTAATGGAGGAGGGTTATTTAATTTGAAATAATTTGATAAAAAAATATATTAATAACATACATACTATTTTTTTACTACAAAATAATATCTAACTTTTTTTTCTTTCCCATTTTGTCAATGACCTCTTCAGCAGTTAAAGGTATACCACGATACGTTTATGTGTATAAACAAATATTTTATTGTTGTTAAATGTAAATACAAATGAATGAAAATAATATGTTTTACAAGGTTTTATTAGAAAAAAACCATTTTATTTATTTATTATCATTTTTTGTATAGGTATTATTCTTTATTTTTTTTATTTGAAGCGCATTTATTGTACTTTTTAATATTAAAAATCAATTTTTTTTTAACATATAAAATGAAAGTGGGGGGGAGGGGTAGACCCCTAAACCCTAAACAGTAATGCTTCGTATGCACTCCTACTTTTCAGAAATACTCCTTCTTCAGGAAGCCATATGTAATCCAGATTTCTCAACTTTGACATAAGCTGTTGCCTGTAGTCCTCGGTTCTTCTGAACCATAGGATGACATGTCTGACCGTTTCGCTACCGCCTATCGCACAACCACACATCGGTGAGTTCACTAGTTTGAACCTGTGCAACTTTCCTCTAAAATCATCTTGTTCTGTGATAAGCTATGCGCAGTAATGGTCCATCTCTAGTGGTAGTCTATACCTCATCTTTACGATCGGTATCATGAACCTCATCCATACGCCCTTCGACGACACTCTCCATCGCTCCTGCCGTTCGTCAAGCTACTCATTGAGTTTTTCGTCCAGATTTCCATTCTGTTTTGTCACGATGTAGTACTCCTGTACGCCTGCAGCGCCACCGTGGAGGTTGTCCTGTGATCGATAGAAGGGTCTTTTCTAAGCCAATCTGAGTTTAGCCTCTGCCTTTTTGGTGTTCAAACCATCTTACCACGCACTTACTGCGTACAAGCAACTGGTCAAGAATACTGATTTATAGATCATAGTCGCGGCATCGTGGCTGATGCCCCAGTTTGCTGACATCATTTCTCTTATTTTTGAGTACAACACCGTGGTTTTTTATGATATATCACATACATGATGTCAGAAACTATTCTTGTAGTCCCACTTGATACCCAGGTATGTTACTGGACTTCTTGCCATTACAGTTAGGTCCGTTCTGGATTTCCCAAATCTCAGCTTATATTCCGGCTGAAGTCCTCAACTCAGTGACATACTCTGAGTTTTGATTGAGGAGAAGCTAAGCCTTTGGGCCATCTTGACCTCAATGTTTCATTTTCCGAGGCTTTCCAGCACCTGGCTCGTCTCCTCGTCTGTCGGTCTGATAATCATGTCCCCGCACGAGAGATATCTTATCGAACGTATTTTCGGTGTTTTGTTCTTCCTAGTAATTTCTTTCCATAAATCGGACTTATCTCCGCCATTTATGATTTTAACATTATATACCGTAGTCGGAGTAATTTTTCTTAATTTAGTCACGTCCGATTTCGCCTTTTCCTTGGGTTCAGCTTTTTTTACACTTTTTACATTATTTGCCTTTATGGCCTGGCTGTAGGTCATTTTGTCTTTTCTTTCCTGTCTTTTGCGTGTCAGCGCCCCATGACCTTCTTGTGTCGAGCTATTACGTCTATCTAAATTTGTCCGTTCACTTTGCTTCCTTAGCTCCAGCTATTCCCCGAGTATCTTATACTCCCCTTTCATTATCGTGTATTCATGTGTGATATCGCGCATTATAGATCATATCCGACCGTATGACCCATTCAGTTCCCTTTTTTGAGTCAAGGTCATCCTTTTTGCTGCACTGTCATTCTCTATGACGTTGTGCAGTACGTCCAACTCCGAGTGAATTAACTGTGACAACTCATTTGGGTCGTCTCTGTTTACCACTATTCCGTCCGCCTGCGTTGGACTGTTCAAGGGACTTCGCATCATTCTCATCTGTTCGTCTTCTGTGTCGGTGTTGGTGTTGTTGTACTCGCTATCCGGTTCGAGAGACTTGTCCATACTTTGAACTTTTCGTATGTCGTTCAGGATCGATGGTATTTGGACCTTGATCTTCTTGCTTACTGCGTTAAGATCTTTAATTATATTTCCGAGTAAGAAGAATATTATTGTGGTTTTGACCGATAGGTCATTGGATTTCAGCCGCTGTTGCTCTAGCAGTTGGGAGGGCCAAACGTGGCACCCTCCCTTCTGTTTTTTGGCTGACAGATGACTTTTGTGGCGAGCCACCTCCAACCACCGTCTCTGAGGTTTCCAAGGTCTCTGTAGCAGTAACTTTATTTTTCTTTATTTTGTTCATCTCATATTGTTATTTTTGAGGGGGCTGCCCTCTTTTGCCTTTTCCCTTTGACCGACGGCTAGTTAGGCCATCAGTTGCAGTATGGTCCGTGCACTACCAGTCGGTCCGGCTCGTGCTCTCCGGACCGGGGTTCTCTTGGTTGACTCGTCCCTTTTGGCCTTCTAGACTTGCATCGTCTACTCAGCCTTTAGGTCAAAGGAGTGCTAAGCGCGGCCACCACAACAAGGTGGATCGCTTCGGCCGCGAGTAGATCAACACCGTCGTCGATACGTACCGATTTAGCGTAAACCGGTATTTGCATATGTTTCAGGCCGACCCGTCATTATAAGCAAATTGAAAGTTGTAGACTGTCGGGATAGACGGGTGAGATATGAACGGTCGTTAATACGACCGTGTCAACTCTCCCCCCCCCCCCCCCTAAGCCGTACGCTCACTATCGGTTTAACCATGTGTTTTGTAACTATGAGGTGGAAGGGGTGGTTTCCGCCTGATTTCCTCCACTGTGCATGGTACTTACTCTAGGTAGAGTTTCTGGATTTCCTCCAGAAGCTCCCCATCGTCATAGGCGATGTCCATCGCTTCCCCGTCCCCCGTAGGTTCATCTGCGGTCAACGCAGACGATGGTTTCGCTATGGTTACCGGACTACCCTCGTTTGCTTCATTCCGCTGTAGATCCGCTTTCGTAATTTCCACCCACGTCTTCCCGGTATTGGAACTTTGTACCTTCCTTGGTGAAGGAGGTACCCGCTCTGGCAGCTGGTAGAGGGAGGTACTTCTAGTGGACGGTGTCCACCTTTTTTTGAGACATGGATGGCTTTGCAACAGACGGCTTCGATGTGAGCGGCCTCGGTGCAACCGGTCTAGGCACGTGCAGTTTCGAGGCGACCGGTCTCAGCGCGGCCGGAGATGGTTTCTTAGTGGGTTGCCCTTGACTTCTTGACAGACCCCCACCGCTTGGTTTGGCTGGCCGTTGTTTTTTTGTCACTGCAAACGCGTACGCCTTTTTATTCGTACCATGATGTTGGTGTTTCACAGGGCCATTCACTGGACGACTGTCCACAGGGGCCGGTGGTGTCACCGGTGCTGCTATGGCGTAGTCTCGCCAACCACGCTCATAGGCACCCCACAGGCACTCGTTTTCACTAAGTGTCTGTAGGTCGATATCCCGGACCGTCTGTGGCGTTATTGTTGGAGTTGATTCAGGTTCGGTAGGAAACACCCCTCCGAGACCCTCAACAACCTGCCTCTGTCATGGTTTGCACTATCTCCGCCAGAGCATCAGCCAAATACGACCTAATCGGCCGCCACCTTGCATCCCGGGAACTACTTTAGGACATGTTTAAAATTTCGGTACTTCTGAAAACTTCTATTTTTCCACTCGGAAGATCAATACGTTTCGATTCCTCATAGGGAGCCAATTTGTTGCGGAGGTAAAGGTGAAACCAATAAATGCACTCACAACGTAATTTAAATTTACACAAATTAAATTTAATACAAATAAAAAATATAACATGGAAAATAATATAAATATATTATTTTCAGCAACAACACTATTTAAATAAATAGTTAGAAAATAACTGAACAACTAATAAAAAAAATAAAAAAAACAATAGTTTTACAAAAGAAAAGTTAAACTCAACAATTTTATATGTGTAAAATAAAGTTTTCCGTAACGATGTTAACACGCCGGTTCTCGTACCACGAGAGAACGAGTTGACGGTGATCACGGTGGCTCACCGATCAACGCTACCATCGATAGGTTAGGTTTACATACCGATTTAGCGTGAACCGGTATTTGCATAGGTTTCGGGTAGACCCGTCACGATAAGCAAATTGAAAGTCGTAGGACGTCGGGGTGGGCGGGTGAGATATAAACGGTCGTTGCCACGACCGTGTCAACATGTTCATCAAATCTTCATTAATTTTTACTCTAGATATTTTTCGTGTACGGTGTTCCCTGTAAATTTCATAATTTTTGTTTTGGCATTCTTGAGCTTCTTCAGATAACTGCATTTTAATATATAATATAATAAATTTGATTATTTTTTGATTAATTTAAATATAATAGTATTTGTAGTATCCGCTTGCCATACAAGATAAAATTGTTCCGAATCGTTTTATTAATTTTATATCCAAACCAGTAATATCTGCTGGTTTGCATGTTTAAAAAACGTTCTGGCGCTGTGTCCATTATTTGTTATATATATATTTCGTATGACAAAGTAGAGTAACAAATTTAAACATGTAAATAATAACAAAACTATATGTAAAGGGATAAGAATAATAATAATAAAATAAAATAATAATAATATATATCTAATATGACAGATGTTAACTATTATAGCTGAGATGAATTTGGAACTATAGGCTAAAGATTCACGTCCAGATTTCGTATCCAATCAATCACATCCATGTTAGCTGTATGGATATCATTTATAGTGCCTTTGAATGCACGGGACGGGCATTCAGTTGCTATATGAAAGATTGTTTGCATATCATTTCCACAGTCACATGAAGGAGTAGTGTGTAATTTCCATTTGAACATCATGTGGTTACATCTTCCATGGCCGGTTCTAATGCGATTTAGGGTCACCCAAATTTGTCTAGGCAGATCGAAGCCTGGTTGCTTGGAAGTTGGATTGGTAACAATGTTTTGTCCATCAGGGTTCTCCGTCATCCAATCCTCAAGCCATTTGGTATCTCCCCCTGTGTTTTCCAGTAATAGCATCTCTGCGGTTTTCCAGGGTGGTTTGCGTGACTTAAGACGTAGTCTGTCCACATTTAGTCTTACATCTGCGTGTACCTTCAACAACCTTCCATAGGAAGGTTCTTGTTATTGTTTATCTTAGTCCATTCCCGGATGAGAGCTTGTTCTCTTCGGATCTTAGGAGGAACTATATTGCTAAGTACTGGAGTCATTTTAAAGGGGTAGTTTTTAATGTTCCCCCTATGATTCTCATTGCATGTATGTGCACTATTTATCCATACAGGAGCGCAGTATTCAGCAGCTGAATATACTAGTGCTAGCGCGCTGATTCAAAGGGTATTAGCATCAGCTCCCCAGGATGTACCGCTCAATTTGGCAATTATACTATTACGGGTCTTTATTTTCGCTGAAAGTTTGGCTAGATGGTTCTTGAACATGAGCGTTCTGTTTATTACCACACCCAGGTACTTAGGATAAGGGTTGTTTTTCACTAGCTGATCTCCAAACGGCATCTGTATCTCCTGATTTGCTCTTCTGTTATTCAAATGGAAGAGGGTGACTTCCGTTTTTGATGGATTTGGTTTGAGTCTCCATTGATTGTAGAACTTATGTAATGTATCAAGGTCTTCAGACAGGGTGTTTTCTAGGTCTTCGAATTTTTTACTCTGGCAGGCTAGTGCTAGGTCATCAGCATATATAAATTTTCTTGCAGTTGTCGCTGGTATGTCCTTAATATATAGGTTAAAGAGATGGGGTGCCAAGACAGAACCTTAAGGGAAGCCATTATTTAGCATCTTTATTTTACTTTTTTCCTCTCCAATAAAAACAGTAAAGAATCTGTTACTGAGCATATTATTGAGAAGTTTTAATAATGTTTTGCATGGTATCACATCCAAGAATTTTGATAAAAGCCCTTTCCTCCAGACAGTGTCATAAGCAGATGATAGGTCTACGAATGCCACTGCTGTTTTAACATTTCTATCAAACCCATTTTATATATGGGTGGTAAGTGCCATTACCTGGTCACAGCAACTCCTATTTGGGCGGAACCCAGCTTGTTCAAGTGGAATAATGTCATCAATGGTGCTAGCAATGCGGTTGAAGATCAATCTTTCCAGTAATTTGTAGCATACGCTTAATAGGGATATCGGTCTATAGCTGCTTACATCATTTTTAGGTTTTCCTGGCTTTAGGACTGCTAAAATGTTTGTTTGCTTAAAGAGTTTCGGTAGTTTTCCCGTATGGAGGAAATCGGAGAAGAAGAGAGAAAGCCATTTAATTGTCTTGGGCCCACTATATTTTATAAACTCCGGGTAAATCTCATCGAGTCCAGCTGCTTTCCTAAGTTTTACACGTTTTAATGCTATTTGTACTTCTTCGGGGGTAAATTTGTCAGCCCACTTCGAATTTTCCACTGCATGGGTTTTCTTTACTTTAAGGTCCATAGTAACTTTCCTAGATGTATCTTTGTCGATTTTGGCTCTTGACGTTTCTATCAGTCGATTCGCAAATGTATTAGGTTTTATTTCAGGTGCACCGCCACCTCGATTCTGGATAGGATCTAGTCTGCGTAGTACGTTCCAGGCTACCCGACTAGAGTGTTTGAAATCTATATGTTCTACGGTTTCAGTCCAGCGGTTCTTACATCCTTTAGCTAACGATCCTAAGAGTTTTTCCGCAGTTTCTGCTTGGCCATTCCTTTGATATTCTGTATACAGTCTGTCACTTTCCTCATTCCAGCAAGGGATATATTTATGTCTGTAACCCCAGGGGATATATCGTTTTGCAGTTCCCTTGACCATTCCAATGAAGCGTTCGTAGTTGTTCGCTATAGGATCGATCCATCTGATGTTATCGTCTAAAGATTTTGAGAAGGCAGTCCAATTAGCTTTCCTAAAGTTCCATCTCGGTTTAGGTAGCGTTTTTACTAGTGGGATCTGAATGCCGATTTGTATACGCACTGGTCTATGTTGGCTTTTTGGGAAATTATTTAGGACAGAACGTTGTGCTTGAAGTGATACACCGTTATGATCTTTAAAAACAATACAGAGGTCCTGGTTATACCCTCGATTCCATCTTCCTGAGTGAAAAGTATGTCTTTTCCGTTGAATATCAGTTGCATGTTTTCAGTTTCTATCCATTCGCTTAAAACTTCCCCGTTTTCGTCATTTTCATCATATCCCCAACAGGTATGATGGCTATTGAAATCACCAGCGACTACTGAAGGGTGTTGGACTGGGGGAAGAGTTGGCAGGGGCCATTTATCATTTGGGGGCTTATAGATGTTAAGTATGGTTATATTAGCCACGCTTGTAGTTATAACAAAGACAGGCCCAGCCATTGTTGTATGTATGTGACTCGAATTAGAGATATCATTTCGTGTATAGGTGGCGGTTCCATATTGCCTGTGATAGGTGGCAGAGATGAGTTTATATCCATTGATATTCCCACGGCAATGCATTTGTTCTTCATCTGGGACATGGGTCTCCTGTAGTAAGACTACATTGGCTTTAAGTTCTGGTAATAATCGAACTAAATAGCTACTTTTGTCTCTGCTTAAGTCTTCGACATTCAGTTGGAAGATAATTAGCTAAGGGCCAATATCTCGGGTCAAGGAGCCCTGAAAAGGACTGTTTTGCGTGTAGTTAGTACTAATGTTGGTGTTGTTGCTAATAAATGCTGTGAGGTCATAGAAGACAGTACAGCAGTCGGTTTTGGTAAATCTTTAGCCGTTTAAAACGTTGCCCGGGGTACACTACGCAGAAGCGATTTACCTTTGTAACCCCCATTATTTGTTGTGTCATAGCCTAATTTTTCATGATACTAATTTTAATAATAATATATTTTAAAATAATTTTATTAATTATAATATACCTACCTTGTATTACTACTATATATCTACCTATATCTATTATGTTATTTTTAAAATTTAATTAATATCTTACAATTCTATATAATATAATAGTTATTACCTGCCAAGTCTTGAAGTCTAAACGGTATTACACATGTAATAAACAAACTCTTCTGGTAATGCCGTCCAAGCCGAGGGCCTTGTTGGGGGCTGTCCTCCACACCGCTCTTTTAACTTCCTCGCTCTCTAACCTCACGTCTCTTCTCACTCTCACGTCACTGAACTCTGTTGGGTGGTCGTCCGTCAGGATGAGGGTTCTGAGTAGGCACTCGGCCGTCTCAGCCTCTGCTCGGTGAGAACTCCGTTGTGATCGCACACGGAGTTTGGTATCCTACACACCACCGTCCCTTTCTTTGCCCACTTGTACAACGGACCCCATACATCGTTGTTCATGGAGGAGGCGAATTCCCTCTATGACCTCGCTTATCCCTTCCTGACCTCGTACGTGTACGCATTCCTCAGTTCCTTATATTCATTCCTATCCTCGCCTCTCCAATCACTCACTCTCCTGAACCTTCGCTTCGCTGCCTCAATCTCCACACTCCACCACGGCAGTTTCTCTCTACCGCATTTCCTCATTCTAGGGATTGAATTTTTCATGGCCCTACCTATCGCCACTTTTAGTCCTCTCGCTGCCTCCTCTACGCCACCTCTCATTCCTTTCTCGACGCTCTCTTTCTCAACCTCGAGCCTGCCCTTAAATTTCTTCCAATCTGTCTGGTTCTTAACCTCGCTCACAATGTCGAAACTGATTAGCCTGTGGTCACTGTCGGTGACGCCCACCAGTTCCTAATCCTGTCCTCCATTCCTACGCCCCTGGTGAGAGTGATGTCGATGTTGGAGGCCCCCATACCCTGCTTATGCTATGTTTTGGGTTGTCCCCTCACGTTATGTTTCATGAGGTGCTTCTCCTTTATCAATCTCTCCACGTGCGTGCCTTACGCTCTTCCTGTCCTGTTCACTCTCGCGCAATACCATTTCTCCGAGTGGGCGTTCGCCCCTATAACGACTCTCTCACCTAACCTATCCAGCATATCTCCAAACCTCTTTGTGAAGTGGGTGGTGGGGACGATATACTTGAAGTAAGCGGAGATCAAAGCAATGGGTCATCCCCCTTCCATCTCACCGTTACTACCGCAAAGTACTTATGCATCACCCCTCTGCACTCAAGAACCTCTATCACCTTATCAAATATCACGTTCGCCGCTGTAGCTACCTCTATACCATTCCTCAGAATCACTTTCACATCCCCATCGTCAAAACCGTATAGTCTCTAACCGCACACCGGAGGCTCCTGCAGTAGCAGCTCGTCGACCGCGCCACCCCTGCAAAAATCCCTTAGCTGGGTCGAGACTATTCTCTGCCTATTCATATTCACCTGCCCTACCCTGATCTCTCTACCTCTCACGCTCATTTGGACCCGTAGTCCGTCCTCACCATCGTCGCTCTAGTGACGCTATTCCTCACTCTGCAGTCCCGGTGTTCTGCTTCCTTGCTTTTGCCGCAGTTGTAGTACTTGGGGGCTCTCTCCTTAGCACTACAGTCCTTAACTTTGTTTTTGGTTTTTCATCGCCTTGCCTATCCTCCATCTCCTGTTCCACGTCATATATCAGATCCTTCGGCCAGTTCTGACATTCTAACCTTCAGTTTTCCTTCCTTCTCCATAGCCAATAAGGCCACGAGTGTGTCCGCGTCCCCAGGAGTAACCCTAAGGTCACTCCTGGCAAGCACCGCCACACCTGCGACCCGTGGATCCCTGACCTTCCTTACCATTTCCTCCCAAAGTTCCTTCCTCGCACTTTCCTTTCCTCCTTTGCCGACCTCGACCACGAAGGCTCCTTGGCTCTCCAGTCATCCTTCCTCTTTTCCTCATTCTCCTTACCTCTAGCCATCTTGAATCGTACCTCCCTATGCTCTCTCATGACTTCCACTGCCACAACCTCCTTATTTGCTACAACCTGCCTATTGTTGCTTTTCTCTACCGCCTCGCTGTAGGATTTGGCCTCGTTCCTCACTATCTCCTTATCTGCTCCCTTCTTCTTACTCTTATTCTTACTCTTGGTGGTCTCCTTAACTTTGTCTGCGCACACATTACCTCCTACCACTTTGCTCTCACTTTCTTTCTCTCCTTTTCCCTTCTCCTCTCTCTCCCTCTCACACAGCTTCTTATATAACCGGTCGACGATACGTTCCTCGATCTCCTTATCATTCATTCCAATGCCCGCTGTCCCCTTGCTATTCGCTAGCTCCTTGTAGCACCTTCTATTCTCGTTGAGACTACTCTGTAACGAAGCAATCTTAATCCACAGGTTGCCAATCAGGTCCTCATATCCCTTCCTGTTATCATTTATCCTACTTGCAAACGCTACAGTCAACCTCTTCTGCTCCCTCTCTCTGACCATCAACTTAGTCAATCATTTTTCTATATCCTCCTCATCCTCTTCCATGAGTATGTCCTCATCAATCCTATCCTCATCACACGTCTTTGCTGCCCCTCAGGGGGGGGGGGGGATCCTGATCCATAGTGCGCGAGGTGCCTACTTTTTCTAATATCTTTAACCTGAAATTATATCTTACTAACTAACGCAATAACCTGCAATTATATCTTATTAACTACGCTGTTAACCGATCTAAAATTAATGCCTATTGCCCCAAAATTAAATAATTAAGCTAAAACCAATAACAATTAATTACAGCATATATTAATTATATATTTAGTTAGTTTCTCATATCAAAGATCTTGGTATAACGTTTTCATTCAACTTAAACTTTCGCCAACATATAGAGAATATTATTAGTAAAACTTTAAAAATACTAGGATTTGTAAAACGTCATTCTTTTGATTTTAAAAATCCTCATTCATTACAGCTATTATATAATACATTAGTCAGATCAATTTTGGAATATGGTTCGATAATTTGTCGATAATAAAGTTGTTAATAAGTCCTTACACCAATTCCGACATCAATAGCATTGAGCGTGTCCAAAACCGATTTTTGAAATACATGTCATTCAAACTTAATATACCTATTATTGATCTCAATTATAATCCAATTAGATCTACTCTAAATGTCCAAACATTATTATTACGTCGCGAACTTTCAGATATAACTTTCGTGTATAATTTAATTAACGGGCTCTTTAGTTCCCCTCCACTTTTAAACTCTATCCCCTTTAATGTTCCTTTTAACAGTAACCGCTTCGTCCCACTTATCTATGTTCCGTCTTACAGCACAAACTACCTCACGAACTCTTCCATTCCTAGAGCATTGTCACTTTGCAATAAGTGCCCGACTAACGATTTCTTTTATTCACCCTTATCTAAGATATTACTTTCATATTGTACTTTAACTATTCATGATTGTTTGGGTTGATATTGTGTTAAACTGTTTTATTATTGTTTGTACCTTATTTAGATATTTATTTAATTTTTATAAAAAAAAAAATACCACTGGGCCCAGGCCCGTTTTGTTCCATTATTTAATTACTTGAATGAACATTATTCTTATATTAAATTATCAGAAAATAAAATTAATCAGAATAATTTCACTTATTTAAATCAATCAATTACCAATTAACCCTAAATTAATTAAATTAAATCGAATTAATTAAATTCGTTTACGATTAATTAACTAAGTCAACTAAATACGTAATATTAATCTGCCTATAATAATAAACAATTAAATCGCCATCCAATTAAATAATTAGAATATAATCCTACCGACGAACTTAATAACTACCCTAACGAATTATCCCTAACAAACCTAGCCTATGTGTTATAACTAATTAAATAATAATATCTAATTACATAATAGTAAATAAAAACTTAAACTAATACGACCTTATGGGTGTACCCGTCGGTAGCACCTTTCCCGCGTAGAGCTCCACGATCCGCAAAGATTAATCTCCGATCCTACAGCCCCCTCTGTTGGTCACTCGAACACTGCCGAACTAACTGACCACACTACCGTAATGAACGCTAGCGTCGGCTAGCTCATGGCGCGAGCAGAAACTATCTGCGCTGCGGCGTGCTCTACCCGCAAATCCTACTACCCGATATCACGAAAACCACGCGGTCGCGACGTGAAAGCGGCATTTTCGCGTCGGAAAAGTTTTCCTACGCACCGATTTGCGCGCTCGATACACCAATCGATAGGTCTCGACGACGTGAAGACGACGAACTAACACGCGCGAACTTACTAAAAATGCCCGAGCTTAAACCTCCTAAAACGAAAATTTTCGCACAAAAGCTCCTACGCGTTCGCGACCGAGATCGTTAGAAAGGGCTCGAAAACACCTTTCTAGAACCGAGGCGCCTTTCCCGCACAACCGATCCGTTCCGGAGAAAATGCAGTTTCAATATTCCTAAAAAACACGGAAAAACACTCTTTTCGCCGTACGAATCGGGAAAACTTCCGATACGCACTCAAAACCGAACCGAATTTCGCGCTCGATACACTGTCGACAAAACACGCTAAAATCGGACGAAAACTGCCGACACAATGACGGACTCTCTACGTAGCGACACTAAACGCAACCTTCCACCACGAACGTTGACTGCAGCCTAGGGACACGAGATCCTGTGTTTGTGTGACTTACGCCTACAGCGACGCACCTTATATTAACGCTAAGGCGTTACTCAAGAAGCGCCGAAGTTCATGAGCGACTATGGCGAACTACTGTCGGTCATGTGTCGTCTATGGACCACCAGCACCGGACCGAAGTCTGTTCCGTTCTGAAGACCGGCGCCCAATGGATGCCCGTCGGGTCAGATCTCCTCTCTGGGTGTTGAGGTTTGTTTACTATCTAGCGCCGTTCCACAACCACCACGTTGCAGCCGAAGTAGGCTCCTCAACCTTGTAGGGCATAACTTCCTGAGCAGCAAGTCGGTCAGGCGTATAATGGGGCTCCCCACTCCCGTTGCACCGACTGGGTTTTTAGTTGACGTTGGTTGGTCAACCCGAGGAATTAGTCCCGAGCCGGCTAGTGGTGGGCCTGGTAGGGCACTGTTCATGGTGCACATACCCTACCTACTTAACCTAGTCTTAGACTACTCTAACTTAACGTCAATTAACTTACAGTACTATGTGAACTAATAGTGTGATGCATTTTACTATATGTGCCTGACAGCCCTACCCTAACCTACCTTTTTTTTTTTTCCATTTATAATCGATGACTAGGAGGAGGTACCAAGCGTAAGCTTATTTCACCCCCCTAGCCACCATTGTTTATTAAACACAAATTTATAAACAATATTTATAGTACCCAAAGAATAGGTGGCCTCTAACTACCCAGAAAATGGTTGGTATTTAGCCTACAATAAAGATGGCTTAACTAGGTTTTTTGTTTCTGATATCTTTATCACCCAGTTGACTGTCTTCTTCTTTCCACAGCTTCTTTTTTGGACATTACTTCATGCACGAATCCTTGAACAGCATTCCAGGATTCCTTTGACAGAAGTATAAGCTCGGTGATAGTCCCTGGTGCCAGAGTATCATTGAGGGTGATCTCCAGGCGTCTCCTACTAGCATGCCATGCATCGCATATGAACACTGTGTGCAATGCGGTGTCTTCGTCGTGTCCGCAGAACCAACATTCGGATGAGGTAGTTTTCCCATATATCTTCAGGTACGCAGCATAGCACCCGTGGCCTGATAACACCTGCGATAAATGGAAACTTACCTCGCCGTGATTTCGCGAGTGCCATTTCTTGACGTCGGGGATAAGATGATGCATCCATCTTCCATTAACTCCTGCGTCCCATCTATTTTGCCATTCGTTGTACAGGTCAGCCCTGGCACGATGTCTTACGGGTGGCTGAACGTTCACATATCCTCGGTAATCATACACGTATTTTTTTTCCCGAGCCAGAAGATCTATGGGCGGCGTATCGGCCAATACAGGCGAAACAGTGCAATATAGGGAGGCGACCCTCAGTGCTATCCTTCGTTAAACCTTAGACATTTGGCCGATTCCATGCTTGCTCATTGCCTCTGCCCAAACGGGAGCGCCGTACAAGAGCATTAAGTTAATGACATTGGCGATCAATCTCCTCTTCCTTGGCGTTGAGGCACT
>CM023362.1:25445488-25484964 GCA_013282895.1 Eriosoma lanigerum | reverse complement strand
ATGCTGTTGCATACAAATCCTAGTCCTGCTTATAAAGTTTGGAATTTGTTCAATAAAGGAAATAATTTTAAAAGATTAAATAAATTGAATATTAACTTTTACTGTTTTTTGGATATTTTGATTTAACTCTGGTTCTGGAATTAGTTTTTGTTCTTGCATGCACGCCACTATCATTATCTAAACATTCTACATTAGTATCTACATAAAAGCAAAATATTTATTACGCAACATTCACACTTGTTCCATTTGGAATTGTAAGTAAAACGATTTTAAGCGTTTGTTCCCAAGTGGAACATTTGTAAGCATGAGTGCTGTAAGCGTTTAAGTGGAACACACTAGATCATGCAAATCAGCATATTCATAAAGTATATGATTATCTACACTAAAATTTACTTTAATGAATAGAGTTGCAACATTTGACTTACCAATAATGTTGGCCAAAGATGTGTCCAATTCAACAATACCAGACATCATGGAACTGTCAAGATCAATTTCTTCGGTACTTTTATCTTGAACACTTTCCACAGCTAAAATTATGGCACAAATAATATAATGGAATGTTAAAATTATTAATAATATTAAAATCGTTCAAAAATTCATAAATAATTTGATTGAATAAAAAATATACTTGGCAAATTAATAGATGGATAGGCATTTGCATTCAAACGTTTGGTACCAGGACTTGTGCAATTGCTCGTGAAATGTAAGGAACATATAAATTTTTTTGCATAAACTGAACATGGATCTTCTTTACCTAATCCAACAATTTCCATCCAAGTTTTAAGTCTTTCCATATCTTTTTGTGGATTGGGAAAACGTTGGCATATAAAGTCTATATAAAGTAAATAAATATATAATATCTGTAAGTAGTACATACCTTTCGATTTACAGCTATGTACTAAACATCTAAATGCATTTTTCGGAGGCATGATTAAACACAAAATACACAAAATAAGTGAAGAAATAATATTATACAATAAATAATATAAAATAATTTCACTTTTCACACTATTGCATACCAATTTAAAAAATACAGTTGTTAGCTGTTTGAATTTGAATCAGTAAATGAGTACACAGTTTGATGTCACCGTCAAAAAACGTGTTTTATAATTGATAGTACAGAAAACGACAACAGCGCTCAAGTGGTTGTGTATTGTAAACTATATAATGTTCAAATCCCCCCCTATAGAGTTGCAACAGCCTGCGTTGTCATTTTGTCCGCGCGCTCACGCACCGGTTCAGCTCGCCGCCCCACCTGTTTCTCCTTCCCATTGCTGAGTCAAAGCTACCGGTGGACGCCGTTGCGCCACCTAGGTGGTGGTTTACCAAGGAAACAGACCGTGTTCGGTATATCGCTTGCACATGTGTGCTCGAGATATATCGGACCGCGTCACACTGCTATATATTTTAGCTCTTTTATATACTAATTTACAAATAATTTTAATTTGTTCATAAATATGACCATGAATTATAGAAGTCCACTGACCCGGTTCTAATATTCTATAAGTTCGTTGTGATGTTTTATTTTGAATAAGAGCATTATATTGTACATATTTGGGACGAATTTTATTACATTCTTCAACAGAAAGAGTTATATTAAATTTAATCGAATCGCCAAGGTCATTATCGGTAGATGCCTTATTAGAAATATAACTTCCGTCAGAAATCGTATCAGAATTTATACAATTCTCTTGAAATTCATCGCTTCGAATAATTGAAAGTATATTTTTACGATTTTCTTTTAAAATAGTGTAAATGTATTTTGGAAAAATTTTGTTTTCCAATTATTCCGACAACACTTTCCATTTATTGTGACTTGGTGGATGGAGACATTTTTTATTATCGAAATAATCAGAAGAACTTCTACTGAGAAAAACTGTTTTTAAAGCTTCTAATGAAACTAAAGGTTGTTTAGGCATTTTTAATTTATGCTTCTTTTACTACCTGAAACTGTATACATAAAATCATGTAGGATCAACTGTGTAATGTGCCTACTAGTATAAATTTGTTTTTAATAGACCTATATATCAATTGGATAACATTCTCCATTCCGAATTTTGTATCTAAACCCGCAACAATGGTTAGTACTTTGTACGTGGTTATATTACTTCGTACTTAATAATAAAATTCAACAGGGTAAGAACATTCAATAACCAAATTTAATATATTGTTTAATAATATTATTTTGGTTTTCTTAAATTTGTATTAGAAATGATTTAAATTATTTTATAATAGGTATTAGTAAGTATAATATAATTATAATATATTAACATGTTTATATATAAAACTAAAGTACTAATAAAATTAATATGTATTTGGCTAGTAATATTATACATTTATAATTAAATACTATTATAACTATTTTTTTAGAAATAAAATATTTTTTATAATAAAAAAGAAATACTAATGGTCAATATGCAAATAATTTAAATAATATTTCGGTCATAATTTTATTTGTATTTGATTGCTCTTAAATATAAAATATAGAGAAAATAAAAAAATTACATTGTTTATTATTTAAATTATTTTATTATTACTTAAAAGATGGAAGTAATTACAGAAAATTAGAAAAAAGTCTGATTAATGGACAAATAACATTTTATCGATTTTAATAAAAAGAACCAAGAACAAATTAATTTAGGTAACGCGGATTATATATTGACAAAAGAATGGTTATCAATCCATCATTTTAACTATGTTACTCTAATTATATAAATTATTAATATTATGTTAAAATATTATATTTATTAATTTTATATTTATAATGTTTAAATTGAGAAAATTTATGTTGAATGCTTGACTTTTAGATTCTGAGCGAAGCGAAGAATGTATTGGTTTTACAAAGATGTTTTTTATGTATGAAGACACTTTTTTGGGTAGAAATAATGGTCTGATTACCACAAGTAGGGTATAATTTCGGTTGCAAATCGTGTCTAGTTAGTACTTTATTTAGCTCATTTTTCGAATTTCTCAAAAGATTTTCCGTGGGAGGGGACAAACTACAAAAAAATGATGAAAAATCGGCAATATTACGGTTTCTGATATTTTAAATTTTTTAATTTCGTGATAACTAATTGAGTTTTGATCGTAGGGACTATCGTAGTATACAAAAGAAGTAAAATTTTGGAATGAATTATTAGTATAGTGTATTGTAATATATTGAGTTTCGCTCAGAATCGTATTTTCTAACGCAATATTATTGCATTCAAATCTTAATTATAATAAACCACTAATTTCTCCGAGGACCAAAGGGACGAAGGAAGAACGTCCACAATCGACATTCCCACTTAACTTTCCTTTTTTTTTTCTATAAAGTACTATAAATTATAAGACATATTGTATATTATTTATTTATTTAAATTTTGTAATTTATTATTTATAATCATAACGAGTAAACGTAATCAAGTGAACAATAAATTATACTTTGAATTTGATCAACACAGTGGTGGTCAAACGGAAGTGGGATTAGGGGGATATATCCCCTCCCATGATCTTTTTGTTATTATGTATTATTTTTAACAATATACCGTTTATTACCTATATATTGGTAAAAAAAAAGTGGGAAAGTCAAATATGGACGTTTTTCATTCGTCCCTTCGGTTCTTGGAGAAATTAGTGGTTTATTATAATTATCAAGATTTTAATGCAATGATATTGCATTAGAAAATACGATTCTGAGCAAATCTCAATATATTACAATATATTATACAGATAATCCATTCAAAATTTACCACGAATGTAAATTACATATGTAAATATACAAAATAAATTTCAAATCCCTACGATCAAAATTCAAGTAGTTGTCATTTCATGATAAAGATTGTCAGTCACGATTTTTAAAATATTTTATAAATAGATTAAATAGTATATAATTAGTTTTCTACAAAAATTTCAAACCGTTAAATCAAAAATTGCAGGTAATATTAAACATTTTTGGAAAAAATTCAAAATTCAATTTATTAAAATCTCTATATTTAGATAAAAAATCAACCATTAAAAATAATAGTTTATTACATTGTATATAGAATTAACACTGTAGTCTCGCGGTAATAGATCTGGGTTCAATTCCAGTGTGGCAGTGTCTGTTAAATTTATTTTCTATGCTATTATTTAATGCATTTATAAAATTGTAACCTTTCACATAAACATATTATAATAAATAATTAGCATTATTAGCATTAATATGTATTACATTTTTAATTGATTTATGGGATAAGGGGTATACGTGCGTATTTTTCTTTTTTTTTCGATGGTATACACTAAATAATTAAATTATTGAAAGGTATACGCCGTATATACCTTCGTATATACTCGTAACTTGATTCTTCATTATATTATGTTTATCAGTATTGTTAAGTATCTATATACTATTTTCAGATTTAACTAATATTATTTAATAATGTATCTTCGCCTAAATACATGTTACACTATATTATAATTAATTACACAATTATATAGTTAGAAATGTAACATAAAATACAAATTATTTATATTTATATAGAAAAGTTACTTTCCATTCAAATTTATAAAATTGTTCAATTTTAATTATTTTAGTCATTTATAATGTTTTACTAAAAAAAAGTTTAAAAACGCATGGAATATAAAGACAGTTTAAGATGCCTGATTTTTATTTGAATATTAATTATTTAGTAGATGTAAATTATATATAATAATAACATTAATCTAGTTACTTATGTTCTTACCAAGTAACCAAGTAGGTGAAACGTATTGTCTTATCCAAATACAATTCGCATAAATAAATATTTGTAAACAATATAAGAAAATTATTAATTTATTGTAGACATTAGAAAACGCATGTATATCATCCACAAGCAACGAAGTGTAAATGAAATATTATATTAACTTGAATAATAAGCAATATAGTTAAATATATAGGTGACATAAACATCGATATATTATAAAACTATAACAATATTATATTGTTGGAAAAATAATTCAATAGTGTCAATGTTTTACCCGTAACTCTACCCAATAATGATGACCATACGCATACCAAGGTATTATATTATATTATAATATACAAAACAAAATGGTGGCTCAAATATTATTTCTGAGAATTGTGTTAGATATCCTGTTTAGATTATTAAGTAAAGCCTGCGATTATTGTATATTTTATTTTCATTATTCATTATATTATTACACTATTGAAGAGTGATGGAAAATGGTTGACACACCCCTTATCGGAGTCTCATTTTACATTTATATACAGTTGTTAATATACGGTATTTAATTTTTTGTTCATTTTACCTACCGCATAAAGTCGTTTTGTATTTTAATCCATAAAGACTAGACTCTAGAGATTGTCACTATTATAGTCTTCATGCAACTGTATTGATCATTAAATATCAACACAGAATAACCTTATTATATTATTTATTTATAATATAATTTTTTCCATATTATATTGTATACTCGACGCGAGTTAAGAGCATGAGCATGCTCTACTCTACCGCTCATCATAGTGGTCCACTCCCACTTTTGTATACGTAGTGCACGTGCTACACACAAATACTATTATTTACTGTGCTCAAGTTAAGATATTATAAGTCATGTTGTATACTGCTTTCCATAACAACACCAGATGATCAAATTTAATAGTTGTATATAAAATTATATAAATTATATATAAAATTAGCAGATATAATGTTAATTTTGACATACTAAATGGTTTTGTTATTTATCCTGAGATCTTAGCCCAAATTAATTTCCGTATTCCTTGTAAAAACATACGGAACTTAGATCTGTTCAATATTCCATTATACAAAATAATTATTGGTACAAATTCATTCCTCCCTAGAACCCTTTCTTTAGCCAATATTATTTCAACCTCACTTGATTTATTTAATATGCCTGGTTATGCTTTCAGGGCTGATGCTTTGATTATGCTCAGCAATTTGTGATTTATACAAGGAATCTATTCTGTTTTGTTTTTATGTTTTTATGTAACAGCTTATGTAGTGGTCTGTTATAGATATACCTATTTTATAAATTTTTATAAAAGACATTTGTCCATTAAATATATATAATGAAATAAAATAAGAAGAATCAATAGTTAGTTATAATGCGTCTAGATATTTGCTTCGAGCCCAAACTGTACCTGTAACTATAATATGTTATACAACCAATATTTCAACGATAAATATAAAATTTGCATAATCAAATATTAAAAACTGAAACAAAACAAACGTAACAATTGATGGTATAAGAAAAAATTCGATATTCTTTCTTTTAATAACACAAATTATGGTTATTGGAACAGCTTAGATATTCCTTCTTAGAGGGAACACCTTGGCTCCCCTTAATGTATCTCTAGAAGGTGGGATAGCACAAATGTGAGACTAGCGGGCACAAACGGCACAAACGATTAGCATAGAAAAAACTTTTTAATTCCATTTTAGGGGGGCCACTGAAATGGACCTGGACCACTCGGTTGAACCGAGACAAAGATAAAATACAATATGCAAAAAAAAATTTACCGAAAATAATAAAATAAAATGCGAGGCGTTGCCGTGTTTGAGTTGGAGTAGGCAACCCAATTGTGTTTGCCGCGCGGCGTTTATCGGCTGGCGGCGAGTACGGTGCGCAGATGCCGGCGGCGGCAACGACAAGGAACGGAATCAAGTTACACACTGGGAAATGGGACGTCGAGCTTAGTTATATGTCTCTGTGGTCCGAGAAAACAAAGTGCAATGACCACAGATCGCACAAAAGTCGGGCAAAAACTTAATCCCAAACGATATGTTTATCAAAACTTACGTGCCAAACTTCAAAACTACGACGGTGACTGGCAACTGGATCCGATACGGTCTTTAGGGAGGCTGTGGATCTCGAACGCCTGGGCGGCCCCCATTCACATCCAGAACCGGATTAAAAATCAGAGTCGCTCTGGACCACTATTATAATTGATAGGTACTTCTTATCAAGAAGTGTTTTTTTTTTTAAATATAATATGTATTTTATGTAATATTACATGAATATGTTAAACAATTCGATAAAAATACAATTGGTACTTTATATCATTACGCAAATAACTACTAAAAGTTCAAAACGTCAAATTATTATTATCTTTAATTCGTACATATATACTCATTATAATGATTAAAGTAAATTAAATACAATATGATATAAACAAAAAAAAACCCAATACTCGTTGTTTAACAAATATGTTTTTCTAACCTTCGATTTGACTGTAACAAATTTATTAACAAGTTCCTTCCACTTAATTTCTCTAACTATTTGAGACTCGATGCACAGTATTGACAAATCTGACAATTTCTCTTGTACTAAGGGTGATCTTAAATATTTTTTTATTCTTTTCAAAACCGAAAATAAACGTTCTTGCTAGCATTTGAAAATAGTAAAATGCAGATATTTCTTAAAATAATTTCTATGTTAGGAAATGATGTTTCTAATGTTATTTAAGTTTTATTCAATGCAATAAATGATTCTTATTTTCAGCTGAAATATTTGCCATTATATTTTTAAATTTTATTAATTCTTCTCCCGAGTCACTATCTAAATCTATATTATAAAATTCAACTAAGTGCTACTTTTTTTTCGAATGTTATTGAATGATTCGTTTTCAATATTTAATAAAAATCCAAATTTATCATTTAATTCAGTGTAACTTTCCATTCTTTTATTAAATTCAAAAATTAATTTGTAATTTATAACACAATTTGCGCTAGTACATCCTTATAATGTTATAGATATGTGATTTAGTGCTATAGCTCATAATTTTATATTTTAAAAATAAGAATATATATTTTTATATTGAAAATATGTAGTTTTCAAATAACTAAGCATATAGATATTACTCGATTTAACAATGAAAAAAACATGTGCATAATATTTAATATTTGTATTACGAATATTTATGCCGCCTCCAAAAGTTTGCCGCCCTGGAGCAAAAGCTCTTTTTGCTCCAATGTTATTCCGGCCCTGCACACATCCGAGTGCTGGCGGACTTATGCAAACGACATCAGTCGTCACAACAAGCACAGCAGTTATGGTACCAAATATTGAAGTTGAGATGGTAGGGAATAATTTCAAAGAAAGAAAAAAAAATATTAAACACTAGCGATAATGGTCAACGGTTTTGGTTTATCGAAATGTCTGGTGACAAGGTGTTGCCGCACTGGCAGACGACAAAAAAAAAATATACAAAATGTTTCATGTTGTCGCAAGAACAAGAAGAAACACAACGTAATAATTTAACACGAAAAACGGATATGGCGTTGGCCGAAAAAATAATAATTTACATATGATTATGAAAAACAGAAATGATACACAATAATTATACTTATAAATACACAACATTTAGGTAAATAAAATTCACGACATAGGATAGGTAATGAGGGAAACATTAAGGAAGGTCGTCGCGGCAGCGGTGGCGATCGCGACGATCGTACACGCCGTCTATTCTATGCGAAACACATTGAATGTAAAATATTTGAACTTTTTCAAGTTTTTTCAAAATACATAGTAAAAGAACGAATTTTAAAGAATAAATAGTTGAATTTGAAAAGAAAACATTTAAATCTATATCTATAATTTTTAAAAAAAAATTTGAATAACTATAAAAATTATACATTCAATGTATGACCGTTAACGCGTGACTTTGACCTTCATCGTATGCCTTGAACGTTGTTTTTAAATAAACATTTATTTTTATTTTCAAATTTAACTACTTAACCTTTAAAATTCGCTTTTAACTATGGTTTATGAAAAAAATATGGAAAAGTATATAAAAATTGTATATTCAATAAATGATCGTAATCACATGAATTTAACCTTTAACATGTGACTTCAACGTTGTTTTAACATAAAATTTTTTATATTTTTTAAATTAAACTATTTTACCTTTAAAATTCACTCTTTTAATGATCAAGGAACGAAATGGGGTTATATCTCCCTTGGTAGATAAAATACATTTTTTTGTAATCTAAATTTATTATTTTATGTCTAAATTAATAAATCTTTCCCGCAAGAAAATCCTAGATCCGCCACTAATCGCGCTTGTGTTTCAATTTTTGTGCTGTCTTATTAAATTATATGTTTAATAATTATATAGATTACCGTGACCATATTTACATACTTAAAAAATCTATGATATCGAAATTAGAAATAAAGACAATTATTAAGATTGTGTCATATTATATTAAAATATTATTTACAGACCAATGTATTGTCAATTAACAAAATGTTTGCTTACTTGTAGCCAAATCATAATTAAGATTTATTAATATCATGAAGGTAACTAAATAATATTATGATCTCTTTGAAACGTGTAAACGTTTTAACTTGTTTGAAATTATTATATTTAAGTTTATGAAATTAAATGGTTATAAAATATTTTTGAAATTATTGTAAAAAAAAACAATATTTGTAATAATAGTTTTCAAATAAATAGATGATTAACGTTTGTTGTTACTTTCTTTCCATAATACCTTATGTTTATGTCAGAGTCTGCGCTAATAGGCAGTTCTAAATTAAAATGGGTAGTTGGAAATACATATTTGATTACTCTAAAAGTATGCAATTTATCTGTTTTATTGTAAAATATAATTTTTAAATTATTTACTTGAATACAATGTATGTATTTTCACTTTTTTCTTTAAATATTTATTATATTTGTAAATGTCATCAATTATTCTCATTTCATATTTCCACATAGATAATATTTATTATTTATGTATTTTCAATGGTTCGTCAAATTTCGATGTTCGAATTCTCATTGATTATAGAATATTCATTCTATTCTAATAATAGTCTATTCTATAATAGTATAATCATGCAATAGAATTATTTATGAGATTGTAGCGTTTTCTGATCCCCGTTTACCCGTGGAACACGAAAACATCACGACGAACGTCCAATTCTTTGATCTCTCACCACCGTGAACCGAGACACTAGTTGGAGCAGGAGCACCATGGGTTTAAATTATTGGATATAAAGGAAAAATAATAAATACAAAAAAAATACAAAAGAAAATACGATTCAGAAAATGTATATATTATTATATTATTTAAAAGATTTAATTTTAATCATGGAAAAAGCCCAAAGCATAAAAAACAATGCATAAATGAAGTAAAAAAAAAAAATCAATTAATTATTATTAATACTTAGTACTCTATTATTATTAATAGTACAAATCATTAAAATAGATATTATAAATTTAGTCGGCCACAGCACATAAAAGTAAAACCTTAATGATCATAACATGATAGTAACATAATGATAATTTTATTACCTCTTTTCTATTTTTCTACGTCATTTTCTCCCCCGTCGTGGGGCGACGTGATGGCTTAGCCCATCTCACAATATTTCACGACACTCATTATATAATATTGAGTAGCACGTTTTTTTAACCCACATATATAAAAATAATATTTTAAATGGACATAAGTATGGTTTAAAGGTCAACTGGCGATTAACTAAACGTCCATTACCGTTGATTATATTATATGCCAAAGAAAATGTAAATAAATTATGTTGTATGTCTACAACCTACAAATTAGGCACTATTATATTTTATATAATCAATGGTATTCGGTACGTAAAATAATTTAGAATATAATATCATATAAATTTACTGCGCAGCAGTAAGTGGAGAACGAACATCAAAAGATTAAGAATGATAAATAATAAAATGAAACGCATTTTTGTATTATAATATTTCATAATATTAGATATATATTATATTTTTAATCCGGAATCCGTATAGATCGTAAACATAAATATTAATGTTGACGTCTTCGCGGGGGATCGTATAATTAATGGGACCAGTTGCGTCGGTGCCGTGTTCGTCTCGTTTGAAATATAATATATTATATATCATAACAATACAAAATAATAAACCCGACAGAGTAAAGAGGATACAAAACGAAGAAATTCGAAATTTATAATCGGTGAACACCAACAGTGCGACCGGTAAGGCGGTAACTATAAAAAAAAATTCTTTGATCCCAAGGCGTCGCAACGAAAACACGTGCATTATAAAATATAATTTATCTACATCACTATCATAATGGATCGACAAAAATAATAAAGATCAAAAATATTATTAAATAGTCCCTCGGACAAAACATTGTTGTCGGTGGTATGTGATCCACAACACCCAAAACGCAATTAGAAATTAAATTAATTTAATTATAAACACAGAAAATAACTATCTATATACAATATTTAATTTACGCGTTTATAAATATAATATACAACATACAGTCGAATACAGAATGTTCTTAGTATTAAGTACTAAGAACAAATATCGCGAACACAATTCGCTCGGTAACAATTGTAAATACAATTAAATGTTTAAATATACAATAGTTAAGTGGATTGGATACCCGTTGCATTTTAGTCACTGAACACAATATAAGCTAGACAAAAATACGTAAACTTTAAATGATCCGATTGTGATTTTGTAAAGACATTTAATTTTATTGATAAATCGTCTATGTTTTCTAGGAAACAGAAATTTTATTTTTTGATTCAAAAGTATTAAAAATTAGCTTTATATTTTTGCAAATTATGAAAAAATTATTTTGTAAGTCTCTCGGTAATTAAAGTTTAAAACATAAATTCGATTCCTAGAAAACACAGCAATTATATCAATAAATTTATTACTTTTTACAGAATAGATAATCGTAAGTATACGTAATTTTGTCTAGTTTTTTGTTCTTTACAAACGGCAAATAAAAATTTATTCATGAAATAATTTGAAATATTTTACTTGTGCATGCGCGTGCGTAAAGTATCATTATCAGATTCTAATTTTTGTGAAAATGTTTCAATTAGCAACCGCGACGATTACGCTCTTGTTATTTATGGTTGCCACCTGGCTCGTACAAAAATAAACAGATTATTAAATTTTGTTGGCCTTAAAACGC
Organism: Eriosoma lanigerum; assembly: GCA_013282895.1. Lineage (NCBI taxonomy): Eukaryota > Metazoa > Arthropoda > Insecta > Hemiptera > Aphididae > Eriosoma > Eriosoma lanigerum. Next base: position 25,473,052 of record CM023362.1, on the reverse strand, counting down.
AAAAACCATCAACTTTACGTGAAAACAACATTAGACAATTTTTGTAGATAATTACCTCTTCTACAATTTGTATCTAAAACTTTTTATTGTATGACCAATAAAAAACGAGATATTAAAAAAAAGGCCAATTTCGTGATCTTTGACCTCGAATAACCTTTGACACGTACATGATTTCGAGGTCGACTTTTTACACATTGTTTACAACGATGTCATAAAGATGTGTACCAAAATTCAGCTAAGTGAGAATTTTTCCGAGCTGAACCCCATTTTTCGTCTAATTTGACTGGACTATATAAGAATTGTAGGCATATTATTTTCTTCCGATTATAATTTCGTAATATTATTAACTCGCACCAAAATCTGGCACTGGATATAATATTTGTACCTATAACATATACATAATATATACTATAAACAGGTTCCCAAATATAAATTGTACTTTACTATAAATATGTGAACTAGCCAATCAGTAAATTATAGTTTTTCCTTTACACTCTGTGTTGATTTTGTCGCAATTTATTTATTATAATTTATAATATTAATAATGGACGAGTCGAAAAATTGGCGTTTTGGCAAGAAAAAACGTCCTCTACTAACAGAAAAAAAAAAAAGAAGACATCTTTACAAAACTATCGTTTGGCCAATTTAAGAAAATTAAAAAATGATCAGGTAAATATAATTAGTACACATTTTGAAAGAGTATAGAATAAACATAATCTAGTTAGTAGTTACGTATTACGTATAAAAATATCATTACATTATGAAGTACCTACATAAATTAATTATATTTTTGATAGAATAATATAATTACTGAAATACCTGAAAATTCAATGGTAAACGAATATGACACGAATAATGATACAGAACAGTAAGTATCTTTCTACTATCTACTTTTTAAACAAATTAGACACGTTTTAAAGTTATTATTTTAGATACTGATTATTAGATACTGTGCGGAGTGAAGAATGTATTGGTCCTATAATGATGTGTGTTTTTTTATGCATTTCGGGTAGAAATAATAGCCCGATAACAACAAGTATGATATGATATGCTTTTGGTAGCAAGTTGCATCCATTTGGTACTTTACTTGGCTTTTTTTGATGCTTTATTTTGTTTTTACTTTATTATTTAACCACTGTTTTGTGGTTTTGATTACAGATGGTGTAGGTTTTCGGTAGAGAATCGGAACTATAATATAGTTGGTATATTATTTGGGTTATTTTTCGAATTTACCAATAATACATCGGCGTTACAAATAGAAAAAATATACATTTTGTATACGTACAGTTCGTGTACTTATTATATAATATAAATTAATAAACTATTCCAAAATTGTATCGCGCGTGTAAAATTAAGTCCGTTTAATGTTATACTTTTCATAAATTTGGCCGCTTTTTCGTTATTTTTTAATAATCTTCTCCTTTCCAAAAAATATTAATATAGAAAAAATAAATTCTTATAGATAATGAACTAATAACTAATAAATTTTGTGATAAACATTTTTGTTTTAAATACGCTAAACTAAAAATGAATATTATACTAGATATATCAAATATTTTGTAATATTTGAATAGTTTATATATTTTTTTTAGGCTTCAATAATTGGATATAAAACTAAAATAATTCTGTTTATTGACAAAAAAAAAGTTTTTTTTTTTATATAATTATAATTGTAATAGCTTTTTAATTATAAGAATAGATAATTTATATTATTTTATATTCTAACACAATTCTTCTTTCTTTTTTCTTCGGGTGCACGACACGCTACAGGTTTTCGTTTAATTTACACGTGTAAATTTACGTAATTTCTTAATATTGTAATAATAGCGCATAGTCGCATACTATAGGTTATACAATTTGTTATTATTATATTATTATTATTTATTTAGTAAAATTATTATAATATTTTATTTTTATATTATTTGAAATTATTATCATAATTGAATAACAATAATTATTTTTAATTTATATGATAATATATGAACATTTTGTTGTTATTCAAACTATAAAATGCATACAGACACTTATAAAGTTTCACACTGTCACAGTTTACATGGAATATGATTTGATAATAAAATATTTATTTTATTATAATTTTAAAAATTAATAAGTAAATACTTTATAGAAATTAAATATTTATGCAAAGAGCAAAAATATTTTTAAATAGTCCCTAGGACATAACATCCACTAGCATTGTCGATATTCTAAAAAATTCAATGCTTTCCGAGTATGGGTATTATTATAATGATATACGCATATTATAGAGTACGTATGAAGTGTGTAAGGAGAAAAAACATATTATATTATGATAATAATTACATTACATTTTGTACCCATTTTCTTGTTAATATTATACAAACGATTGTAAATCGTTATTAACGTATCACATTCCTACTGCATTGTTCAATAATTCTACTATTGTATGTACCTAAGTATTTATGGGCTATAGGTAGGTATTATACCTTACCTAGGTAAGTAATAATAATATAATACCTATATGTTCGTTTATAACGTATTTGTGCATTATATCGGAGATTTATTAATTAAATAACTATATTATATTTGATTGCATATAATTACCCTATAAGCAAAGAAATAATTAAAAAATATTTGTACAAATATTCAAAGTGTTCTTATATAATACTAGGTAGGAACCTAACTAAGTATATATTGGTGCCACAATCAGTAGAAATAGGTAGCGCGACTTGTCTGAGACAAAGGGATGTGCTTTCCACACTTTCCAATACTATTAAACTTTAACTTAATATTGGAGAAGACAGCAAGATAAATTAATTTATGAGAAGGGATTTAGGGATTGATTAAAGTAGAATGACGATAATTATTCTGAAATATGTGGGTAATATTTTTATTGTTTTATTGAGAAAGAATAGAGAGATAATAATACAGATTGAAAAATTACTTATAAAGACTCTTGAGAAAGTAGTACCTACTTAAGATTGTTAATCAAGCAATAACGAAGTACATGATGGTTAGCTATGAAATTGGGAATCAGATATAAGAAGAAATGCCTTCAAAGTTGAAGGATACACATTTATAAGATTACAACTTCTAACTTATAAGAATATTTATTCTAATTAACTCGTTTTAATTTATATTAATTATTAATTGAAAATTTTTATTTTTCTGTTAAATAGAAACAACATCAAAATGCCACGAAAATATATTATACCAGTGCCAGATATAAAATCAAATTTTTATAAGAAACCAAATCAAACAGATCGCCATTAATGATATCAAGAATAATTATACTTTATAGAATACTTATACATTATACATTATACAATTATACTTATACATACTTATACAGCTTGAATGGTGTACGTGTAATATAAGCAACTAAAACAACTATATTAAAATAAGCCAATCTGATCCTTAATGTGTTTCGGTAAAATTTTATTGAAGCTCTATTATTTTGTATATACCTACATTATACGGTCGAAAAATTAATTAATAAAGGACAGATGATTAAGCATTTGTATACTTTTTTTCTAAAAAAATTAAAAATTATTGCATATTGCAGTCAACCATTTGATGTGCATCACAAAATTATTATAGTTATAATAAGACAGTTTTTATATTTTTTATAAATAATATCGTGCTATATAAAACCTAATCTAAATAATAGAAATATTTAACATATGTACGATTTTCATATCTTTTAATTATGTTCATTGTATTATTTGTAATAATATAATAATAGGATATAGATATTAAAAGGAACAATTAAACTTATATAATTCAACTAAATTAAATACCGCTTAATTTTTTTAAATAAAAGCAATATAATTTATTTTAATTCACAAATAAGTTATGAATTACTTAAAAATAATAATACATAATACTGTATATTAGTTTAAAATGAGTAATAAAAAAAAGTATAATATAAAAAACACGGTATACACTTCAAACACAATTTAACAATTAGAAAAAAAATATGTTTACATGCAAGTTTTTTCAAAGTAAACTGTATATGACCCAGAGGTTCAAAATTTTTAAGGGAGCTCTGTCTATTTTTAATTGTGAAATTATTTTTTTCTGGTTATAACAAAACTATTTCCCAAAACTGGTCATTTAATGTATCACATTATTTATTAGAAGAATAGAAAAAAAACTATCAATTTACAAGGGGCAAAATAAAAAGTAGGTATGAACCATATATACATAAATCATAGAAATTCAAGTGCTTAATGCGTGTATGCTGTTAAAGTGTTAATGAAATAATAATTTTTAAATATATAACTGTAGACACTGTAAAACTATGCAAAATAAAGTGTTATCACATAATAAGTATTAATGAAATCGAGTTGTTGCTGTAAAGTATAGTGTGACATTAATAGTAAGTATGACTATTAAATTATAATTTAAGTATAATATACCGAAGCCATCATTACTTTATATTATAATAAAGTTCTTTTTAAATGGATATAGAAAATAAAATATGGTTATTGAATTTATTATAGTTGAGGAGACATCACAAGTATAATTAATAAATATGAATAATTTTACTATTTTGTTTTAAACCATGGTATTGCTATAATTACGTTTAAGTGTATAATAAAAAAAGGAGTTATATTTGTATTATGAGTTCTAATCATGGAATGATTGAATCATTTCCCTTAAATTACTAATAAAAATTAAAATTATGCTGAAAAAATTTTAAAAAATGACAATAATAAAAAAACATTTAAATCAAAACATGGTTGAACACCACGACGATCATGGAAATGGTAAGATAGTATCCCATTGTTATGGTTGAAGCACTCTGATCAACTCCACGGTTTTCTGATAGAGAAGATCCTGGTGTTTTCTGCTGCTGTTCTTTTGATGGAGAGACTCCTGTAAAATGGTAAAACGAACATAATTAAAGTATAAATAGAATGAAAATAATATTCGATTTTAATTTTCAAGTATTTATATTAAGCAGCCTACATAGTATTACACTCAAATGTAGAATAAATGAGACATATCACGAGCATACAGTGGAAAATTATATTGTACAAATTGTTTTAAATGTATGTGTGCGTTTGTTTTTTATTCTATTATAGATTATGGGGGTTTTTTTTTTATCTGAACAAGTAAATCAATTTTTGTTTCGTATTAAATAATTCCAAACTAGTATTAATTACACGAGCAATAACTGTAAAAATTATAAGTAGTATCTAATTAATTGTTTTTTCATCACAAAATGCTTTCAGAAACGGATTCTGATAATATATTTTTGATCATAATATGAAAATAAATGGCTGACATTAACAAATGTTTAAGAATGAAAATTAATAATTGAAATATCCAGGCTTGATTTAATCTTATGCTACTATAATCATAGTATATCTCATTGTAAAAATAATCTATGCTCGTATTTATTTTTCGTGCGCTAATATATTTCTGTAGATATATTTGTTCAAGAAAATCAAATACGTTTAAAGGTAGACGCTATAATGAATAAATACTAGATTATAGTTAATTAACAGTTATATCATAGAAAATGGCTTGTTTTAAAATACACAATTTTTCGTTTTTGAAACGATTTTAATGATTTTTGAAGCATCATGCTTTATTACAACTATTGGTATTATTCACAAATCATAAGAAAAAGCTAACCGTTCTTCAAAAAAATCTCGGAGGATGCAGAACCTTGAATGGGAACTAGATGTGAGGCGTGCCTTTTCCCTCCGTTGTTCTCGGAAGTGGAGATTTGTTGAGGTTTGAGTGGAAACCAATCACCATTACCGACTGTTTGTGATTGTTGAGGATCTCCTGAACAAGAATCTGTAAATTATGACAACTTTTAGATTGAATGGACAAATGAAAATATAATAATATACATTGAAATTATCGAAATATTATAGGAAATATTTAGAATAGGTGATGTTAAATCGTTTATATAATTATATAGTTATAAAAATATTATAATTACTTTCGCCTATTATCTTGGTTCCGACCAGTTTCATGCCAGACGTAAAGGGATCATCATGGTGACTGCATCTGTCTGGGGCTTCTGTAAGCAAAAGTGTGCTTGTTGTCTCTTGATTTTCACCGGAGTCGTTTGGAATCGTAGTGGCTATGAAGCATTCGAACTCTGCCGCATTAACACCCTTTGGACCCACACGTTTTAAGTAAGTATAAGTAAAATATACCACTTTTTCGCCCGTTAATGGATTGACCATGTCCTTTTTTTCGGTCCATTGGCCAATGCATTGATAGTCACGCTCTATATGAAAATAATAATAATTTATTAATCATAAATACTCTTAGTTATGGTAAAATATTATGATTATGTCATATATGTGCGATTTTAAAATAACATTATAGGTTATATATATGTATATACGATATATGAATAAGATAGTAATATAGTTATAGTGAAATGTATTATTACAAAATAATAGTGAGGAATAATTTAATGAATTAGTAAATGTGAATTTTATAAAATAACAACTACGTAGCTGCATAGGTGTTTAGTGTGCTAATATATGATGATAATAATGGAGGAAGTGACAGAAAATCAAAAAAATAAATAAATAAATAAAAAAGATAACCATCACAATATAATAATTAATCACATTACATTATAATGGTCTATTTCTGGACAGGAATATCGTTAAAATTAGTAAAGTGTAAAAATTGTAAAGTATCTGAGTACTGTAGTACACAAATACGAATTGTAAAAGTGTAAAACGTTACTTTTAAAATACTTACTAATACAACCGTTACATAACATGATACAATTTTAAAAATCGCAGTTGGTTGCACAAATTCATATCAATAATAATATACTAATAAACTATTTTAAGTATAAAATAATAATATAATCGGGGCTGACCTTCGAAGACAATTTCATTTTTAGACGACTTATTAATTTCATCCACGATTGTACGTTGGTCCACACACTCGGAAACAGTATATTTCATGCGATCAACAGGGCCGGCTACTCCGTTTACGCAGTCGTCAGCTGACGATACTAGCTTGGCGCAAAGTTGACCATGCGATTTAAACGGTATACCATCGGCTAATTTAACAGGAGTCTCAGTGTTTGATGCGACATAAAGCTGCGGAGGAGCAGGAACTACTCCATAAAACACGGTGCCGGGTGATACAGGACATGCAAATGGCACATGTTCAGATTCATTTTTCCCTGCAAATAATACGTCTTTGGTGAGTGGTAAGTATGGAGGAATTAAAATGACATAATTTTCAAATTAGGATAGTTGCGATAGCAATATTGTATCATCATTAATTGTTATAAAATTAGTGTTTACTTAACAAGCACTAAAAATTATAATGCAATATTGCACATCTTTATAAAACAAATACAATTTTTTATGTTTTAGTTATTTATAATTTTTTTTTTTATTATACACAGAAAGTGTTCAATAATAATGGTAAATATTGCATTAACACTACAACGACACATTTTGATAATACGTTAGAAATGATTTATTTTTTTATTTATAGATCACTGGTATGATGAGGATATTTATTACTTACGGGTTTCGGTAATCCACATTTTCTGACGTGGACGGATCTTTTCACGATTCCTAATCTGACTGTCATGGCTACCGTTGTTATTGTTACAAAGTTCTCTAGCAAAGCTTGCCATGTCCTGATTCCTAGTAGGCAATCCCGTACCTATAAATCAGAATTGTTCATTAATAATATACTAATATTCTAATTGAAAAATATTAACGTGCCTATGATGGAAAACTCTAATATGTTTGGGCCTCTAGGTTTAATCCACAAACAACTATATGTCATTGAATCATCAAGCCCAATATCCACTAAACTTTCTTTATCGTTTCTGGAAACATATTATTTATTGGTTAATTTTACATCAACTTCATAATATCACAAATAAATCAAGGCATTCCAGTTTAATCAACCCATGCGTCATAAATATTATAATCAAAAAGAAAACAAATATTTAACTTACTGTAATCCGTTTCCAATAACTACTGAAGGTTCTTGGTTGATACGTCCACCCCAGGTCAGGAATTTCGCACCTATTTCTGTAGCCTGAGTTTGATTGTCATCGTAATCCACTGACATTGAGCATCTCCACATAAATTTTGGCTTCGTTTGTTTCTGTTGATCTCGTTGTGAGGCTCTGCGTTTTCTATGCATCGAGTCGTTGACAGTTGGTAGTGCTTTGTCAAGTTTTAATTGTCTCTTAAATAATTTATCGTCATTTTGGTCTGTTTCTACATCAGCTGAAACATTGATTTTATGTTGTGCGGTTGTAAGATCGTTGTTGACAAAACGGCGATAACGCCATGGATGTGTTGTGTCGTCAGTAAAACTTGGATTAGACAAAATCGATCGACGGTTTCGTTGACCTTCACCGTATATTTCCCTGGAGTTTTTTAAGTTTTCTAAAGAAATTTCTTGATTTTTGTAGATTATTTTTTTATTCACTCTAGAGTCAGGAGGTATGGATTCGGTTTTGGTAGGGCGTTGTGTGGTTGTATGCTCGTCGTGGACAAAACGGCGATAACGCCATGAAGGTGTAGTGTCTTCAATAGTACGCGATAATGATCGACCAGCAATGTTTTCAATATTGACAACTTCCTCGTTATCTGGGTCAGTTTCATCCATATTTTCCTCTTCATCATAAAAAGCATATTCATATCTAGCCTCACCACCTTTGATTTTCAGGTTCGTCCATTGGCCTTGAGTCCAATCGGGAAATCTAAGCAATAAAAATAGATCTTAATTCTAATACGTAGATAATTAAATCTAAGCAATATCCAATATTATGTAAGTGCTCATCTAAGTTGCCACTCATACATTTTTTTTAACTATTTTATTTTGTATTATGTAGTATTCACAATCTACGCATTTCATAGCTGCATTAAATTTTAAATAAAGTAGATACCTACAGTAAATCCAGTAACATATACTCCCTTATAATATATGAGTTATAGAATTCTGGTTTTTAAATTTTAATATTTGTTTTTAGCCTTTTTGATTATTTTTCTGGTAATTTATCAAATTTAATGTATTAGGGAGATTATCAAATAATTAATGACAAAAAACACAGTTCATAAAACGAGAAAATATATATTTTTTACTAAAATAATATAAAATTGTATTAATTAATGTAAAAATAAAGAAAAAACTCTATTTCAATGTTATCTTAATTCTATAACAAAAATAATACATTGTTTCCATAAATTAGAATTTAATAAAAATCACAAATATTTAAAAATATTAGTCAAGTGCAAACATGAAACAATCAAGTACTTTTAATTATATAAATATATTTTAAAATATGGAAATTTGTAATTAATAATTTAATTAATTAATTAATTTAAAAATTAATAATTTTATTTACATAATATACAATACCGCATGTATAATACTTTGGAATACATACATTAGTCCTATTTATCTAACCTACCCGGTACGTAATGAAATAGTATGGTTATATTAATTTATAACTAGGTTTTATAATATGTATTAAGTTAGGTTTATATTTATTTTTTGTTCCTAATTTAAGGCTTTTAGACTTTTAGTATCATAATATATGAATTCACTTTAATTTCAGAAAATTTTGTTTTTAATGACGATTTTAAATCGCTAAATTAGTTAATAAATGATTATAAGCAATAATATTAATACGATATCGACTAAAATAACAATATTATTATAGTACCACTGACCTGCATTGTGAAACGTCCCTTTTCATATACGCGCTTTTCTCGGTAACAGTTAAATGACTAACTATAAATTCGCTAACGGACTTTATCCATTTTGCTGCTTTAAAAGGGCCGCTTATCGATTCATTTCTTTTATGAGTTCTTTCGGGTGATCGTTTGGAACGGAATGTCATTTCTATGTTTGGCGAAAAGTCAAGAACCGTAAATCCCTTCATCCATTCTTCATTTTTTGAAAAATTCGAGTTGATGGGTTGAGTCAACCGTTCCTTCAACCCGGTGCAATTATTGTTTTCGGCTATAGCAAATCGCATATTAATTCCTTCTTTTTGTTCGTACATCTGTATTGGTATTTCAAAGAAAAAAGTTACGACCGTTATATTATTATGTCAAAACAGTTATTACCGCTTGTTGTTATCACAATACGATTTCGTGTTTTCTCAAAAAAGATCAACGTCATACAATTTAAGCAAACTATTATAATATATAAATTTAAAGTCGATTATATTTACCGATAAGGCGATAAACCATTATGATTAACTAATAAACGATATTCCTCGTGTCATGTTATTTAAACTTTTCACTTTTGTTTTTTTTCGCTAAATGTTTACAATCCCAAATAAATTTGGTTTTATTAACGGTATTAATCATTTGAACTTTATTTGAATAATTAATACAGAAACTAAAGTAATTTAAGCAAGTATATATTTGTTGTATTTTTAAACGCTATTTCTTTATAATATTATACATAATTAGTATGTTAAATGCCATTTTTTATATAATCAACAAATACATTTGTTATATAATTTCCAAATTTGTTATAATAACTACCTGGAATTTTTGACTTTGGGAGATAATGTTTATTGCCTTATATTAGCGATCTTCAAACGTAAATTAAAATATTTTAAACTTAATAGAGTAGTATTTAGTTAGGTACATTCAGTTTTATATCAATCTTAAATAAATGTTTTAATAATTTTTTTTTTATTTTAAACACCAGTAAAATACTTACGGCACATTTGAAAACATTAGGTTTGTGTGGTGACCGATCTTGCAATGTCACGTACACAAACCCATTATGGTCACCACGTTCCGGTTTTGCATACCAAGCATTCTTACAGTCGTAAATATAATGGTCCATTCCTGTATCGTGTGGAAAATATGATGATGATTAAAATTTGATTATTACGATGATCAATAGTAAATTTAAGTATCTTGATGAGTTCACACAGTGGTCTAATAAAGTAATACTATCATGACGTCAGGTTTCGGATAAATGAGTCATAGTTTAAGAAAATTTGATTTAATTATTAGTTTATTTGTACATTTTGATGTAATTTTAATATAGACATATATTTAGTCGAAAAATAAAAATTAATAAATTAGTAGACCTAAATATTTTGGTTAGAAAAACGTATTTTCGCAACAATACTAAATATTATTGATGGATATTTATTATTACAGTGGTTGAGTATATTATGATACAATTTCGTAATTTCTTATTAGTTTATCATCTACCCACTATTTAAGTACTTGTTTTTATAAGAATTGTAAAAAAATTAATGATAATAATTTAATATTATAATAAATTATTTTATGTTATACTGTATTCACGTAAATCTAAAATTGCTAGATATAGCCATTATTAATTTGTCATTTAGGTGAAGAAACGTCGAATAAATTTATTTAATTATTATAATTCGGGTTATTTTTAAACTCCGTGATGAACAAACGTGTTAAACACGTACGATATCGAGATGAAATGCGAAAATGAGTGGATGAAAATCCATACTCAAACGTAAGACAAATTATAACCGATTGTAAGGATAGTTACTGATATTTTCTAATAAGTATATAATCTACCCTACAAACTTTATATTGCAATATGTAGTCCATGATATGTGTATGAATTTACCTACAATAATAAGAATAATTTGTTTTTCAATTAATTTTAAAAACCAAAATGAAATTAAAAAAAAAAAAAAAAAAAATGATAGTTATAGTTCCACTTTGAAAATATATTTTTGGTACTATATAATCAAACACTCTCGTAGCCACTTAATAGAAATAGATGTTTTATAAATGATTTTAACCAAATTGTGAAATGAAAACATGTTTTTAACACTTTGGGAAATAGAAATTTATTAAAGATTAAATTATTGAATTTTTACATCGTGTAATTTATTTCACTGGATAATTGACCAAAATTTGTGGAATATGAAAAAAAAATCAATTGTAAAATAAAGTGTGAAATCAAAGTCTTAATAATTATGTAAGAAATAATATTTTTATAAACTATTAAATAATTAACAATATAATTATTTTAATAACTGTATCTAATTTGTTTTTGGTTTTAAGGATAATGAAATATGGTTTAATCAATAACTTTGATAATATTATGGTTTTTATACCTACATCAATTATTTCGTTTATAGTAAAATATATTACGAAAGAAGAAAATACATCCCACTAAGTGGCTTTATTGTAATAAATATGTATAAAAACGTGCACATGTTATGTTTAAGCACAAGAACATCGGTAATGGTCATGGTACCTTAACCTAGTAACCAGAATTAAGTTAAGACCTTGTCTGGTAATACATGTATAAATTAGATATAATAAGACATACCATAATGTTCGAAATTGGATCCGATGGGTCGACAATGTGTATCACTGAATTCCAAACTTCCTATCCAAAAATCAATTTTGTAACTGCGCTGTTTGACGGTACAACCTCCCAATCGAGGCGCCTTTTTGCCCAACACATTTATTTTGTACCTATCACCGACATTTCCAATAAAAGGGCACAATTCAAAGTACCACGGATCATCTACAGAACACAAAACGAGAAAACACCACATTAATAAATCATTTTATTCTCGTGACATCATAAACCTATAAAGGTATCTTTATGGGTTCATGAATGGCAAACATATTGCTATCACACATCATGAATTCATAAAATTATTTCTAGTTTGTATTGAATCATCATTAATATATGCTATCATTTATCCACAATAGGAATTGGGAATGAATAAGCTAATTGTTTTGCTATTAAATGTTATGGATAGGTTATGAACAAATCGATTATTATCACATTGACCACAATTTATATAGACAATGGTATTTTAACCACAAACTAAGATATACTTTATTTTTTTTGAAAATACAAATCGTATTTTCGAATGCAATATAATTGCATTTAAATCGTAATTATAACAAACCACTAACTCCTCCGAGGAACGTCCTTCTTATTTTTTTATTTAATTATCAGTTTAATCGTTGGAAACTCATTTTAATTCATAAAATTATACCTAATCGATTTTTTTTTTCAATAATGAATATTAATTATATATAATTTTATAAACCTACATATTATTTATTTTCATAAGAATTAGCATTTTTTTTTTTTTTTTTTTTTTATAAAGATATGAACGATGATTCCAATTCTGATAGTATATTAATTCAAGTATCGCCGTTATCCAGGTAATATTAATTATATAAAATTGTATACTTAATATTATAATAATGTTTATTTCAAGTTTTAATATATTTTTTTCAGGTTTACGTTGCCACAACAATGAAATTTAAACAATTACTGAACTTGAAAAAGATACGTCTTCAGATACGCAGAGCGAATGTTATTCAGATGACGAATATATTCCATATAAAGATTCCCCACCAATTAAGTCCGATACATCAGATTCTTTAGCACTACCGTTAGTCCCTCCTACACAACAAAATATTCAATTTAATTTCAACGCAATTATAGACACAAGTAAAAAGAAAAATATAGCAAATAATAGAGTGTGTACAAAAAAGACCATTGTGTTTTTTGTGAAGAAGATGTTTCAAATTTTACAAGACACCTACTAAGGAAACATAAAAATGAAATGGAAGTTGCAAAATATGAGTCTTTGCCAAAAGGTTCAATAGAGAGGAAGAATCTTGCAGAGTTAATACGGAAACGTAGTAATTTTTTAAAGAATATTGGAGGTGAAGATAAAATTAAAACTGTTCGCCGTCCAAATAACATGAGACACACAGGTTTATCCGCAAGTGAATATTTATCGTGTAAATATTGTTATGGAATGTTCAAAAAAAAGTATTTGTACCGACATTTCAAAATATGTAAACACAACAAAAAAAATATTGAAGGGAGGAACCATGCCCAATCTGATGGTCAGAATATGTTGATTGCATTTAAAGCAACAGATGAGCAATTAGTTCGTGATGTTTTTCTAAGAATGGCTTCCGACGAAATTTCTGTAGTAGCAAAAACTGATGATTTAATTAAAGCATTTGGAACACGATATTTGAAATGCCACAAGGAAAAACATCTTATAAATGTTGTGTCCCAAAAAATGAGAACATTAGCGCGGTTTTTAATTGCAATAAAATTAGAAATTCTTGAAATAACTTCATTACAAAATTGTCTTTCACCTAAATACTTTGATGCAATTGTGAAATGCTCAAAACATGTTGCAGGTGACAAGGTTGAAATTGATAGTTATACCTCTCCATCTGTAATATTGAAACTTGGACAATCATTAAAATAATGCTGCGATATTGCTGAGTTTTCAATATTAAAAAAATACGACGTTGCAGAAGATATAAATAAAGAAAAAGTATCAGTGAAAATTTAAAATATAAAATTGAAAAACAGTGGTCTTACGAGTTATCTACGAACGCATCAAAAGAAATTTATCAAAACAAATGGAATAAACCAGCTTTATTACCTTTGACATCAGACATAAAGTTATTTAGAGATCATTTAATAAAAGTTGAAAATAATTCATTTGCTTAATATAAAACAAGATCCACATAATATGCAAGCCTACAGAGAACTTCAAGAAAGTATTTTAGCACAATTAACATTATTAAATAGACGTCGAGCAGGAGAAGTTCAACGAGTATTATTAGATACATATTTAAATTCTTAATCTGAAATACCACAAGAAGAAATAGAACAATCTTTGTCTCCAGTTGAAAAAGAACTTACCAAAAATTTTAAAAGAATTGTTATAAGGGGAAAAAGAGGAAGAGGCGTCCCTGTTTTATTACACCACATTTACAGAAAAGATTATTAACAGAATATATTATTAAATTAAGACCAATTCTGCCATTCATAAAACCTGAAAATCCGTATCTTTTTCCACTAACACAGTCATCTCACAGCTCTATGAGAGCATCAGATGTTATACGAAAATGAAGTAACAAGTGTGGTGCCAAAAACCCGCAAAATATTACGTCTACTAGATTGAGAAAACATGTAGCAACAGTTGCACAAATATTAAATTTATCGGAAAGCGATATTGAACAATTGGCCACTTTTATGGGACATACAAAAGAAGTACACAAAGATTTTTATTGGCTATCAGAAAGTGCATTCCAGGTAATTATTTCAATATATAGTAGTTTATAGTAGTGTATAAAATATATTATACGCTAACATAATATAATATTTAAAATAATGTATAGTAACCCAAAAATAATAGTTATAATGATAAATGATTAGTCATAACAATAATTGTAATATAATTTTTTTAATAATAAAATATTTAGTAAAATATGTAAAATAATAAATATAATTAATGAAAATTAATACTATAAATAATATACAAATATTAAAAGATACCCATAATACATAGGTACTATAAAGTTAACACTGATCTTAATCTGATAAGTATATTATAAAATGCATGTTGATATAGAGTATAGTTTAGTATAGGATATTTAATTTAAAAATTACACCTTAACATGATAATAATATTATTATTCAAGCACTTTTAAATATTTTACTAATTATTTTAAATATTTCATTTTTTAATATACAAGAATTATAAGGTTTGTTCAGTTTAGGAAAAATAATTTAAAGATAATCATATTATTAATGTAAAAAATACAATAGTTAATTTTAATTATTACTTAATTTATAGGTCGCTAAAGTAAGCAAGTTGTTATTATTAATGGAAAAAGGAGACAGCAATAATTATAGAGGAAAAAGTCTCGACGAAATAAGTATAAATTTTAACGACTTGGTGTCGGATGAAGAGGAACCTATTCCGATATTGAAGATAAACGAAAACAATGATAATGATGACAGTAACATTAAATCGGCTCAAACTCCAGTTAAACCAACAAAAAAACCATCTGAAAAAACATTAAAGAAAATAACGAAAAAAATTGTTGTAATGCCTTGGGCGGACGACGAAAAAAAAAAATTAAATGACTTTTTCAAGAAACATATTATTTTGAGCAAAGCCCCTAAAAAACACGAGTGTGAAGAATTTATGAAAATGTATGATACTATTAAAAGGCCATGGAAAAAAATAAAAGACTACGTACATAACGCTGTAAATAAAGGAAAAAAAAATAATAATGTATATTTTTAATTTTAATAAATAATTTAGGAGTTAACCTAAATAATAATAATGTTTTTAGTTTTTTTTATAATAAATTAACATAAAAAATGTAAGGGTTGTTATTATTTTATTTTTTAAAGAAATTATTATATACAAATTGATCACATATTAAGTATGCTGAAAATTTTTTTATCTAGCTCGTAAATTACTGACTCGTAATACATTGTACTCATTTATACTTATGTAGTGAATATACTATGGGTCAACGTGTCATATATGAAATAATAGAGCATCCAAATTCATATTATGAGAGGCCAGTAGGTATATATAATTTAATTGTAATATAAATATTATTGACATTTAATTTGACAACATCGCATGGAACTCATAACGTTGGATTTTATAAAACTGAAATGTATAACGGATCTCGTAAGATAATTAAACTAAGGAAAAACACACAAGTTGTTCTCACAACGTACTATGTATAAATTAGCACACTCAGGATCTCGCAACGATAGTTTGACAGTAGAATAAAATGTAAGTGTTTTCAAATAAAAACACGTAATAAAGATATAAAAATTTTTTGTTTAATTTTCCAACTTACTCCAATTCTATAAATATACATAATAAAGGTGGATCTCACAACGTCACATTAACCATATGGATCTCACAAAGTACCTTTAGCGCTGTTTCATAATCATTATCGATAGTAATAACTCATAATTATGTTTTTTTTTTAATACCTAACATGGGTTTCCTGTTTACTTCATTTCCATTTTAATATTTGCCATAGAAATTAGATAATACTAAAAATAAATCATTAACTTTGTTAAATTGTTTTCGTATGGGCCATTGACGATACTATATAGCTGGTGGCAGGTAACTGCTGTCATACGGGAGTGATGGTTAAATGGTCTATCATTTAAAGTAAATAGGTATATATAAAACATTTTTGTAATTTTATATTAAAAAATAATAAATATTAATAAAATTAATGCTAACTGATGATCTAATATCTATACTATATTAATAGAAAAAAAATGTCATCATTAATCCTCGATCCCCTCCCTCCACCAAACAAAATTTAAGTCTACGCCACTGCAAGTAACTTAACTTAACTCGGGTAAAAAATTTCATGAATTTGCCCAGCCTTGTTATAGAGTAAGCTTAAATATGTATAAAGAAACAAATATTATACTATTCAACACTCGTATTGTATTTTTTATTTTGTATAATTCATATTTTATATTTTAATAATAATTTTAATTTAGTTTCCGTTTTTATAATACCTACGAATAATAAAAATTGCACCAATAGTGTACCAATTACTTGATTGTAAAAATATTTTAATTAATTATACATTTAAATAATCGATTAGTAAGTTAATTAAGGAATTCAATTTAAAATATAATTTAACGAAATATAATTTTATACGTACTAGTGGCGTACACAAGGGAGGGGGTTTGGGAGTCTTGTTTTTATACAAGTTGAAAAAAAAATGATTTTTAATATTAAAAAATACAATAAATGCACTTCAAATAAAAAAAAATATAGAATAATAATTTTACAAAAAATGAAAATAAATAAATGGTTTTTTCTAATAAAACTTCGTAAAACATATTATTTTTATTCATTAAAAATTTACAAATAACAACAATAAAATATTTGATTATTCACGGACACGTCATGATTTGCCAATCTCGTATTTTATGAACATTTTGTTAAATAGTTATATTATACAATTTTCATATATAGTGCGATTACCTACATAATTTTAATTTATAAATACATGTGACACTGTTATTGTTATTTATATTATTTATTATTATTACTTATTAATTACTGTTTAAAAAATTCTTACGAGTGCGAAGTGAGCATTGACAATAAATAAATGATGAATATCGTCGGTCGACCAAAATATATTAAAAATAGAAATATCTTCAATTGCGAATGGGAATGCAAATGTGGAACATTCGAAAATGAATGTCCGGGTACAATACTGCAATTTTTTTTTGCGTATTTTTAAACTTTTAATCATTCCCTATGAAATAAAATTATGTCGAGGGGGTAATGTCGTACCTTCCCGTGGTCCCTCCTCCTGTGAGTAGTGCAATTTATTACGTAAAATATACAATTAGGAACATAGTTCTGCGGGTATATGTGATAATGGCACGAAACGAAACGACATCAAACCGACAGCCAAACGTCCTAGGAACTCCTGGCTCTATCGGCTTAAACAGCCCTTTTCAGGGCTACCCTGACGTGCGTAGCAACTACGCAAAGAGAAAAAACAACAAAATTCCTTACAAAAAAATTATAAAAACAAATAACAGAAAAAACAAAAACAAAATCTTAAAACCTTATACAGCAAATTAATAATTTTGTTATAATCTTGTTATATATTTATTAACTTATCTACCATATATGTAAGCCGATAATATGTCATATGCATAAATAAATAATGTCGAGGGACATGGCGACGACTGCCAGTCGCAGATCTCACCTACCCGAAAATATTAAAAAACATCAGTAGCGTGCCCGGGAGTTAAAAACGGGGGGGGGGATGTTCATGCCCGGATAGGCCGGTCGGGCATTCAAGAATATATCGAAGGACTGCAAAACTTTGGTTATGTTAGGTTATCGAATTTAACGAATTTAACTCCAACTGATACAAAAGCAAAACAATTAGAATATAGTTTTGATGAAGAAGTATTTGAAATTAGTAACAATTTTTCTATTACAATTATATGTTTATGCATAAATTAAAAATGAAATATCAATGAACCAAAGTAAATTATATCATAAAGTTTATGTTCTAATAAAAGGTAAGCTACCATTTATTATAAAAATATTAAATTTAGTCATTTATAATAAAAATACTAAAACTCAAATAGATAAAATTATAGTATGAGGAGGAGGAGGAGGTAAAACCATTCTGAACTTAACTTTTGTGGCCCATCCACAAAAAAAAGTCTGGACACGCCACTGTATTTTGGTGTCAACAAACGAACGCGACGTCGCGTCTACGTACGGTGTTTTTTTTGCGTACGTTTGCCGAGGGATTCACGTGTGTGCTGTGAACCATTTTATTTGTGTCGTCAGCGCAACATTATCCGACCATTGTCGCTGTGTGACACCTTTAATCAATTGGTCCGATTAATTCTACGTCGATGGTGCCCCGGAATAGTCGTGTGAATGTTTCATTATTATGATTTTTTTATACCTCGTTATTATTATTATTATTATTATTTTTCTATTATTTGTGTAATTGATCGAGTTTTAATCTTTTTATCCGTGTGGTAGTGATCTCTGCATGGTCCGTATTTTCATAGACCGGACCGGACTGGTATAGTGAAATTATGATCAGGACCGGACGGACCGATTAAATAAACAATAAAAACAGACCAAGACTGGACCGATATTTAAAATTTTCTTGAAATAATACCGAGACCGGACCGATAATTTTATTTTATTAAAAAAAAAAAACTAAAACCGTACCACATTAAAGACTGGACCGGACCGAACTGAAATTCCGAATTACCGATTATCTTTATATATATTTAAATCGTTGAATTTCTGTTAAACCGGGTTTACACGCTAGTACTCTACGATTAAGTACGATACTTTTAACTTATCATTACGATTTTCAGAAATTGATGTAGGCCGGCATCAATCATCCGATAATTCCAATACAAATAATTCAATCCAATTATTTATCTTATTTATACGTAACGAATAACGATAAATCAAAACAATTAGATAGTTGCAATAAAACAAATTTATAATCGTAATGTTAATCATTTGATTTATTATTATTAATCACTAGGTACTAGGAAGTACGAGTTTAGGACACACACGTGTTTACGTGGTAAAATAAATAGAAAAGTAAGTAAATATTATAAATAATAATAAAATATATACTATTAAATTGTATTGTGAATTATAAACATTTCAACAATATTGAACAAATACAATAATAACTCGGCGCGTCGGCCTTTTCGCGATTATATAATTCACAATAACATAATCTATATACAGCTCGTTAAACTTCTCGAAACATAAATGTGTGCGTGTGCGCGCGCGGCTGCTTGTTATTAATATTATATTATTAAATAATCACCATTTCCACTAATATTTAATCGTTGTTTTTAATTATTTTCTTTAATATCGTTATTTTTGTCTTCAATTTATCATATTTCGTTCTCTGTGTAATAGAATGTTGTTGTACAAAATAATAATTATAGTTTTAATAAATTATTACTGTTAAATTATGGTAGATATAAAACACAATGGGGGGGCCGCGCCACACTGTTGACAACATATATCTAGATACATGTATCTGTATCCAACAAATTTGTTGCCAGCACTCGGCAACATGTTGTCAACAAATTGTTGCTTTGTCTGTACATACCTTTAGAATGGACATCACAGATACAAACAACAAGCAACAAATTTCTTTGATATCATGCCGCCCAATGTTGACATGTATCCATCAACTTTTTACCAGTTGATAAGATACATGTTGACAACACCGTTGGCAATATGTTGCCAACAAAATGTTGCTTGGTCTGTATATACCTTAAATGGAAAACATCGCTCAGCAACTCGGCAACGTGTTGTCAACAAAATGTTGCTTTGTCTGTACATACCTTAACCGAACGCGCAACAATGTACCGTTGGGGAAAAGTGTAATATTCAATATATTTAAACCTGTTCGCCAATGGTGAATTTCACATCAGCGTCGCTTTTCGAATATTCTATATAATTTAAAAAATCCATAAAAATACACATAATAGTTTAAAAAAACAAATTTACGGACATTTCGACTTTTAAAATAAACATTTATACTACGGGGGTAACTTATTTCGCGTTGTGTACACATCTTAACAATCGCCGTACACACGTACCTATACGTGACGATGACGCAAAAACGCAAATAATTTATGAAATCTCGGTAAAGACATTCGATAAATACTTAAACAAGGTGTAAAACACGATGTTACGTGAGTTTCAACGATCAAAACGACCAATTACGAGTGCTTTTGTCGCGTTGCGCTTGCACGATCTCGGTATCAGTCGTAGTACACACGTAAACACAGCGACGTCAATGAAAACTGTATATAATATATGAAAAATCGTCATAGAAATACAACGCCGAAAAAAGTCATTCCATAGACTTGAAACATTTAAAAACACTAAAACGGATAATACGGTCGTTTGACTGAACAAAATTTGACCAACATTATAATAAAAAGATTAGAATTATTTTTTTTTATGGATAATAGTTGCATGACATCATCTACGAAACAGCCATAAAACATCTTGTAAATATTGAAATATGTTTAAAATTATACACATTGTGTGTGAAACATTATTTCCTTCAACAATAAATAGCGTAAATTTACATGATATTGATGCAGTACATGCAGAAATTGAAATCTTGCGATAAAGAAAATTTAATCGATATTTTTGAAAAATCAAAGTACATAAAATCAATTATTCCATGGGCTAATCGAATTTGTCGTTTAGCATTAACTGCTCCTGTTACTACCGCAACCGACGAAAGAACATTCAGTAAATTAAAACTTAAAAAATCATATCTTAGATCAAGTATGGTCGATAAAAGATTAATAATGTTGAGCTGTGAAAAAGACAACAGATACTTTAAATATTGATAACCTTGTGAATAAATGGGCACTATTGAAACATCATCGAGTTCAAATTTAAATATATTATTGTATAATTTAAGTATATTAAACTTGAATTGTTTATTATTATTTATTATTTATTTATATATTAATTTATATTATAGTTAATACTCGTTAACGTTTAATTGGCAATTTTATGGTAATACCTCCCCACGATATTTTTTTAAGATCGTCCCTGTACAAATAACATACTTTTCAATTAAACTTTTCAATAAAACATCACAAAGAAGTAAAAGTTTTAAAGTTATAGGGATATATTTAATTAGAAATCGTGTTTCAATTTATAAAAAATCAAACTTTAAACGTCTTATAAATATTGCAATGATACGTTACATAGTATACACAAAAAATACATTGTAGAGATGTTGGCTGCAACAAAGAATGTTCAGTGGGGTGTTAATGACTGCGCAAGTCATTAATAATCATTATTATTAGTTGTTCTAGTATCATATTATAATAAACAGAATATTAAATTTCACAGTTGAATTTCGATCAAACTTTGATAGGAAAGATAAAAAATACATTTATTTACAAGTATTTATAAATAGGTATCTACTGTAAATGCATCAACAGAAAAATAATAAATCGAATATTTAATAATATATTTTATACTATAATAATTGCGTCTTGTTATGTACTCATTAATTATTATAAATACAATATATCGAAATTCAACAGTGATATTATATTAGACAATAATATTTATTTTAACACCGTTTCTTCCAATTAATAGTACAATAAAGATAATATTTTTAATTTGTTTAGTTGTTTACATCCACGTAATAAATTAATTCACAACGTATTTTCATAGTTCACTCCATATCTCGATCACGTTATTAAAATTTAATTTAAGGTAATATCAAACAAAATCATATTTTGACTAGTAATTCTATATACATATACATTATTATATGCGATTTTTGGATGAAAAAAGGAACTAAATAAATTAAAAAAATTACTCATGTTCGTTTATCAAGTACACATACTAAATGAATAGTTATATTATAACGATGTACGATTTAATGGTAATAATCGTAATAATATATTGTAATATGTACACCTAGATAAGAACAAATAGGTACAGCGGAAAAGTAAAGCATCGTGCAATTAAATAATCTTATAATAATAATAATTAACTGGAATATATTTTGTTCGATTGATATTTTATTATGTTAGGTTCGTTAACAAATTAATATAATACAATAATATCAGTAGGTATAATTTGAAAAAATTTATTATGTTCAATTATAACTTCAATTATTATTTTTCGAATTTTTTTTTTTTTTATAGATAAATATTAATATCAGCTTTATACAATATCGTATCTATACGCGAACGATAATAGCTTTTCGGATAAACGATATTATATCATTTTCTAACATTTATATCCGGTGGAAGCGATTAAGTAATTAAAACGCAACGCGCGTAGAAAATTAATTGATCGCCTTCGTCTGCACACGACGAGGGCACAGTGAAAAATATATTCTATTGGTATTTAACGCGTAAAAATAATGACGATGATAATATACGTAAATAATAATATTGTCTCTGGCAACCCAAACGAAATACAATTTACATTATATAGATAATAAAATAATACTCGTATTGATTCATTGATATTTCTAATTTTTTTTTTAGAGATAGATAAACGCAAGCTGAAATTATTACAAGAAAATTATCGCCTACTTAATTTTAATTACAGAATAAAAAATGTAAATTTTTTTTTATGGAATAGAAATATTTTTTTGTCAACGTTCGAAACATAAGAAATATGATAAACTTAAACAATTGATGTTAAATAAAAATTCAAAATACAAATTATTGGCAAAAAAAAAAAAAAAACCCCTTACATTTTACATCTTCGGTCGTGGAAGCGTTCAGGATTGCGGCCATGAAGATCGTGTAGATGATCAACCGCCATTGTAGCGACGGCATCTTGAAAAATGAAAATTTCGAAACGTTAAACCGACGGAGGGTCTGCGTTCGAAAAAAAAAAAGACGCGGGCGCGTGGTACGGTATAGTCAGAGATTCGACGGCGGCACGCGGACGGACGGACGGAAAAAAAAACACAAAAAACAGGTAATAGACGGGTGTCAACTGGTGGCGAGGTGCGTGCTGCGCGGCTTTTTATAAGCCTCCTCGAACGGGCGGTAACAGTGGTAGTGGTAGGCCGGTCACCGATAGGCTGGACTGGATCCACCACCGGTTGCTGTCCCGCAGGAACGCACCAACCGGTAGATTTGTCGGAGAGCAAGAAAAAAAAAAAAAAGATAATAATAATAATAAAACCACCGTGGGATTGATCGTGTCGCCGCGGGACGGTACGCGCGCGGATACTGCGCATTCCGTATAATATTGTTATTAATAACAATGAAATAATGATATAATTATTGTTAATTTTTCTGACGATATTATTATTATTATAATCAGGGCTCGGATTTTATAGTGTGCTTGGTATTACAATCGTTGGTTTTGTCAGCGTCTTTAACGAGTCGATAACGGTCCGTTACTTATCGACGGATATCGGGCGGTTAAAATATTTTTGCAGTCCGTTGGATTTTTGTTTATTTTTTTTTTTTCAACTATTATCAATAATATACAAATAAGTAATAATCAATTTATTACTTATGATGAGATAAGAAAACATTGGTCTTTATAAAACAAAACAAATATTCGATAAAAATTAAAAATCATTTTTATTTGATAAATAAAACACAATCGTGGATGTTTTAGAATATATTATAACAATTTAAATGAGGAACTCGACAGCAACGAAGATAATGATGGAAGTGATTCAGATGACAGTTTAGGTTATTTGAACTTGCTGATTTAGTGGCTTTCCCTCGTAGAGCCAAAGTTGTTCGCAAACGACCTGATCATTTTCAGTCTTGGAATGATATCGAATTTTTACAAAGATTTAGTTCGAACAAAAATACTCTAAAGTTCATCCTTGATATCATAGAGATCAAGATCGGATCACCTACTGATTGTATGTTTAAAAACATTAAATAATAATTAATAAAAAAATAATTTGGAAATACGAGTCATATAGTTTAATAATAATTAAACAACAGAATACAGAATCCAGTTTGGACTGTTTGGAGGAAAAATACGAATATAATATATATTTCTACGTTATCAGTCGGTTACGTAAAATATCATTTACACGGAGGATTGTAATACTGAAAACAGTTTAACGGTCCGTAAATGATTTGACAGACCGTCACGTAACCGGTGGTGTAACCAATGATCGTAACACCGGGCCTAAGTATACTACCTTCCGCACTGCGGTTTTTACGTTTTTTTTTCGTGGGTAGCAGCTGCCTCCCCTAATTTAGCTCTTAACATTAAAATGCACTATGAGTTGATATGTTTAAAAAGACGAATAACGATAGAAAACTTATCGTGTCGTTACAACCATACTCGATATATTACATCAAATATTATAAAAGTTTAGGTACTTTTCAATTTGATAACACATACCAAGTATACGGTCTTGTTTATTTTTTTTTATCTTTTACACGGTGAGGTCCCTTTTTTTAAAAATAATTTTGGCCAAACAGTGTGTTTAATTTACCTTCGATAGATTTAGAATGTTGATTACTGCTCGCCCCCCTCCCCCCACCCTGCCATGAAGGTATAGTATCGCCTATGGTTTCGTCGGCGACGTTGCATTCAGCTGTCGAACGGCGACGCTGTTCGCGCCGTGTTTATTCGCTATCGTAATAAGACCGTTCGGGCACATACACACCATAGGCCCCTGGTTACGCATCGAAACAAAATCGCCGGAAATCATTCAAATTTTCCAAGTGCCGCGAACTCAATGTGCGCATGCGTAACGAAATAATAATTTAAAATACTAACATAATTCGTTTGCCTATACTACTACCACAGAACATTTTGTGTGACCACAATACGAACGTATTCATTGTTTTATTATACTTTTTTATATTTATTTTTACTATTAAAAATTACTTATGCACAATGTCAATTTATTCATAGTGTCTATGAATCTGTTGTTATTTTATGTTATTATTAAGAATTTCATAATAACATGGTCGAATTGTTAAAGGACACATTTATATTTTGTTTTGTCGATGATTAGACAAAAGTCGGCATAGTTTTCTTATATAAACTATTAATTAATATTTTAATATTTAATCAATATAATTTTTTAAACATTTGTTTGAAAAACGAGTGGTGTACTTGATATAATGTACTATGGTTTATAACAGTAGTGTTTATGGTTTATCTAAAAAAGTATACAAGAATGGACGATTTTTTTTTAATTTCGTGAACTATTTGGATTATGTTCAAATAGAAATAGGCATTAACTTCAATAATAATGTACAAAAATGATATCTTCGTAATGTCAATGAACCCTTTGAGTTATAGAGCGTAAATCAATTTTTTTAACCCTATCGTTTTCCCAATAGCGTTGTACTATATAAATAAACGTGGATTACCTATTCGCATTATTCTGCGATTATTGACTAATCTCCGTTTGTATAATACGTCAAATTTTCAGGTGGTTTATTTTAGTTTAATTTTTATATTAATCATTATTATTTTTTATCTTTTAATAATAGTCTGTATGTAGTGACCTGAGTCAAAAGTACGGTGTCCAGAATAATTAAAATAATATCTCATCGGATATAGCGATTAAAATGGAAGATTATATTTAATTCCTTCATACTGAAAATAAATTGGATATAGTGAAAAAACAATTTTATAATGTTCCTGGAGTTGTAAGTTGATATTACTCGATCACATACACTTCATAGGACCCTGGTAACGAATCGAATCAAAACCACCGGAAAACGTTCAAATATTCTAAGTGCCGCAAACTCAATGTGCGCATGCGCAACGACATAAACAATTTTAAATAATGGTATTCATTTTAACATTACTACGACCATTAATAAATACAAAATCGTGTTTTCGTGACAGTGACCGAAAGTAAAATTTTTGCCGACTGTTTCGCCTTAATTTAGATAACAAGTTCATATATCGCCACAACGAATGAAAACTAATAATAAAGATTTAAATCATATGTCCTAATTAATTATTAAAATATCCATTTTATTTCACAACACGCAAAGACGGATGAGTTAAATGTTTCTTGTTTGGGATTGCTCATTGAAGAGTTTTTTAAACCTGTAAAAACTATGGATACTATTAATATTCAAACGAGCCTTAATTAATTGTTTTAATAAGGAAATTCATTTTCGTTCATTTTGGAGTGAAGATTTTATCAACAAAATTACAACTAGTAATTTTTATAAATTATTTAAAATGACAAGAATGACACATGAAAAATTATTAACATCCTTAAGTATCAATTCTAAAGTAAATAAACCTTATAGCAGTGGCACCGGAGTTGTGGGAGGAATGTGGGGCAGAGGGGGCATTCAACCCCCCGTTAAATATATCGGGGAGCAAATTATAATTTTGCCCCCCTGAAAATTTGTCATCACGGTCATACTCTTAATACTTAAACATTTTAGAGTTATAGTTTAAATTTAAATTACATTTTTATTATTTTTAATATTTATATAATATAATATGTAATAAAATGAATTTTGAAAAGTTGTATAACAAATGAAATTAAAAAATGTAAAACATTAAAAAATTTTTAAATATTATATTCAAAATTAAATTAGATAAATATGACTATTAGTTTAATCTACAAAATATTAATTAAACCTATTTTACAAAAATCAATAAGCATTTGTATTTTATTTTAATGTACTATATATCATGATTTTCCTTAAATTTTTGGGGGGGGGGGGGGGGGGGGGGGGGGGGGGGGGGGG
>CM023362.1:25428973-25445388 GCA_013282895.1 Eriosoma lanigerum | reverse complement strand
CATAACAATATTTGTATAAAAGTGCGTATACGCAATAAAAATAATAATTTTATAAGTATACGGTAGGTATACGGCAATAATATTTTATAATTTATAAATTTGTTGTACATTTAATAATAATTAACCAGTAAATGTAAATAATTTTAATATTAAGTGTATTTTATTAATGAAAATAAATGCATAAGGAATTATGTTTCTATTAGTTAATTCATGAATTATATACCTCTACGACTTAAAATTAATACAATTTAAAATAAAAAAAAATTTTTTATTTAATAAAGTGTAGAGTTCTAGTTATAATTTATTTATAGTTATTAAATATAATTATTAAGGATAAAAACTAATTATTTGACTAAAAAATAAAAAATAAATTAATGTCATAATAATCATTTCAAGTAATTTTTTCAGTTTTAATGTAATTTTGAGAGAAAATATGGCGTATTTACCTGATTATAACACAGGTTGTATTAATAAAAATTGACGTCTGAAACAAAAATTTATATTGTAAACTAATGCATTTACTATAATGCGTTTCGGGTGCGATTAAACACAACCGATCATACAATTATCATATTATTATAAACGATTTTTGTCAATTGATGTCAATTTGATGTGGGTGGTTAACGGGGAAGACGATGTCATTAGGATAACATTATATTACGGACGATTATTCCATTACGACCGGATGAGACAAATACCGAAAAGAATATTATAAATAAAATGCATAAGGATACTGAGAACGATTTATATTTGAATTGATCTTTATCATAATATTGTAAATGAAAATAAAATAATATCAACCGACAGTGACGTATATGCGTGCGGCGGTACATAATATGTGATCTTTCACGACGTAACATTTTTAAGGTTGGTTTTCGATACCTAATTTTTTGTTACAGTATTTTATGATCGATCCTACACTGTGTTTATAAATAAAGATTTAGTTATTTATCTAAATATTACATTCATCGACGATGAGCATAAATAAATTTAAAAGTTAACATTTGTTGTTGAAATTGATAAAAAAGACTCATTATTTTTCGTATTCGGTACAACTATTGGTAAACGTAACGATAATTAATTTTAACAACATTTTTGTTATTCCGATTATAACGACAATACAGTGAAAAATACAAGCAAGTAGAATAAGAACTACACGATGAAGTAATGTCACTTACTCATATCGGACTTGCAGGCGTGGATTTAGTAGACAACACGATTGTTTGTGTACAGAACATATAGCCTGTTCTATACCCTGTTTTAGATCCTGAGTATGGTTATATTCAGTGGTGCCGGTGCTAGAGGGGGGAGCGGAGGGGGCATTTGACCCCCCCGTTAAATATGTCAGGGAGCAAATTATAATTTTGCCCCCCCTGAAAATTTGTCATCATAGTTATACACTTAATACTTAAACATTTTAGAGTTATAGTTTAAATTTAAATTACATTTTTATAATTTTTAATATTTATATAATATAATATGTAATAAAATGAATTTTGAAAAGTTGTATAACAAATAAAATTAAAAAATGTAAAACATTAAAATTGTTTTTAATTTTATATTCAAAATTAAATTAGGTAAAGACTATTAGTTTAATCAACAAAATAGTAATTAAGCCTATTTTACAAAAATTAAAAAGTATTTGTATTTTATTTTAATATACCATATCATGATTTTCCTAAAATGTTTGCTCCCCTCACAAGAAAAATAGTTCCTGCGCCTCTGGCCATACATATTTACACGGTGCGTCATCGAATTCGCCGTATACAGTGGCCTATTTTAAACAACATTCTGGGTGGGGGGTCCAAAGTTTTATTAGAACTAATAATGATATATTTATAAATATATATTTTAGATTAGTCCAATTAATATATTATTATATAGGTACATAACCTGCGCATCTGGTTATATTTGAATTATTAATTTGATAATAAAATCACAACAATACATTTTATACGCGTATCTTTTTGGTTATTACAAAGAAACAATAAGTACAGACGAAATATTTTATAAGATACTTAAAATATTTTTCAAATTACGTATATCTTTAATGTTTCAATTAATTTATCTTGTATATGTTTAAATTATTCGTTTATTACGATTTTTCTTATTTTTTATTTCATAATTGTTTTTAAACATTGATTGATTAATCATTGAATTTAAAATTATACTTATATTCAGCGTAATTGTGATTGTACAAAAAAAAAAGCGGGAAGGTTGATTTTGGAAGTTTCTCCTTCGTCCCTGCGGTCCTCGAAGATATCAAACGGTTTATTTTTAATTTTTAGCGTCTGCTTCGCCGTTAATATGATTAAATGATATAAAGTTAACTATTAATCAATTATTTCTTCCGAAATAATAGAAAACACAGTTAAATTATTATATATATTATTATTGTTTAAAATATTAATCATAAAAATATAACGATACAAACGAAAACAATTATTATTAACACGAACACGACGTATTCGCGTTTGTACAACAATGTAAAACGCGATGTATATCAATTGAAACCAAAAAATTAACTAATTATAATATACTCGTAGAACATAACGTTATAACAATGGAAGAAAGAGCAAAAAAAATATTATAATTTTATACAGTACTATATTGGTATTTAAAAAACACCTAAAAACAACACACGAGACACGGGCACACCACATCGTACAGGCGAAATCGCGCGCGCGCCCGTTGCCTTACTGTAATTTATTATTTTATATTTTAATTATTCATATCGAGAAATCTTTTAACTGCGATTTATTAATATAATATTAAGGCGACATCACAAATGTGACAATGTATACTGAACAATAATTAAGATTTGAATGCAAAAATATTGCATTCAAAAATACGATTATGAGCGAAACTCAATATAATATAATATTTTATACCTAATTATAACGATAAGCCGCTCCAAAAGATTATTTCGTGTGTAAACTGCGCATGAGAATACACAGAAAAATAAAAAATACCTACGTTCAAAACTGCGTTAGTTATCATGCATTAGATTAATCTAAAAACAATTTCGTCAAAACAATTACGCTTTCCGTTAATTCTGCCGTTTTTCCGTCATTATTTGGTAGTTTTCTTCTCCCGAGGAAAAACTTTTGAGAAATTTGAAAAAAAAGCCAAATAAAGTAGGTACCAACTAGATACAATTTGCTACATAAAGTAAATCCTGTTCGTGGTAATAAATTGTGTTACACAATGTATGAATATTATATTTTAAATTACTTATCATGTTTTTATCTGTAATCTGTATTAAAATGTATTTAATATAATCTGTAATAGTATTCACAATTATTTTGTTCACTTCATCCATAATATAACATTATAATATGTGTGTCAACATTTTGAATTAGTAAATTTTGTAAAAAACGTCTTATCTTATCTAACTTACTTTACAAAGATCCGAAACATTCAAATTGTTATCGTAATAAATATAGAGATATTATTATTATTTTTTTTTTTTAATAATTTGAAATCTACTTTCAATTTGAACAGAATTGTATACAATATTCAATATATTAATATTAATTATATTATATCTCTTATTGTTTTTAATTTCAATACATATATATATATATATATTACAATACTTTATTTAAGCATCTGAATATTAATATTAATTTTATATCTCCCTTTATCGTTTTTAATATTAATATATAAGTTATGATTTAGCCATTTGTAAAGTGATATTATTTAAATTCGGATAGAATCGAATCAAATCGAATCGATTGTTTTTTATTAGAAACGCATAGAATCGATTCGCATTGCACCTACATTATATCGAACAAACGTACAGAAAATAAGTCTATAGGTAACAATACTATTGGAAAGTTATTCGTGGAGTTAAGATTTCAATAAGACCTAAAACACAATTCAAAAAAGAATACCATAAATATTTGTTTGGTGACGAGGGTAGTATCTTTACAATCATTCGAATAAGTAATAAAAAACGGTTCGTTCCCGTGCCGACAATATATAATTGAACATAAAAAAAAAAACACGTACTTACAAAAGATCAAAACGTCCTATTCGATTATAACAAATGGTATAATATATATTATTATTGTTGTTGTTCTCGTTATTCTCTCTTCATACAAATAATAAGATAATATATGTATCGTTATATTGTTATACTTTATGTTTTGATGAACCTAAAACATAATTCAAAAAAAGAAAACCGTAGTTATTTATTTTGTGACGAGGGTGGTATCTTTACAACCATTCGAATGAGTAACAAAAAATAGTCAATTTTCGTGCCGACAATATATAATTGCACACAAAAGAAAACACGTTTAGAAGATCAAAACGTCCTTTTCGATCATAGCAAACGGTATAATATGTATAAGTATTATTATTATTGTTGTTCTTGTTATTCTTTTCCTACAAATAATAAATTCGTAAATATTATTTTTTTGGGATCTCTCCGGACGTTATTTATTGTTAAATTTTATCAAATGGAATAATAATATACGTTTCATCTATTATAACAAACCTACAATTGTATTGTATTAGAAACGTGTACAGAAAAAAATCTAAAGTCCATAAATAACAAGTAATAATACTATAACTATAGGAATATATAATATAATACGACATCGCTTGTCCGTTTGATGTTTTTTAATATAAATTATTATTATTTGTGGGATTAGGGTTTCTATAAGACTGAAAATAAAGAAAACGAATTTTGTTTGGCGATGAGGGTGGTATCGACAAACTATAGAATAGGTAACAACAGAAAATGTTTCGAGCCATACCCATATTATTATGTGGATAATAATATATAATGTACACATCCCTTTCGATCATCGCCTGAGGGTATATGGTATAATATATAATTATTGTTGTTGTATTCTCTTTTGATATAAATTACAAAATATTATATATCGTTATAAATTATTTTTTTAAGATCTTTCCGGACGAAATATATTATTCAATTTTTCAGTGTGAAAAATATTAATCGTTTCATCTACCACCAAACCTATATAATCTTATCGTACACACATTTTGGACCATCTTGGGATGGTGTTTTATCCTCAGGGCACTCTCGTCCATTAATACGTCTCTGGCACGGTCGATCGAATATTACTTTATAATATAATATTACGTTGATAAAAATTGTTTCGATCATTTTGTAACAGATGGTACTGAATTTGCTACAAAAATCTATATATATATATATTGTTTTTAAAAAATCGTTTTAACCATAACGTGTATAATTATCACGCATTTTAGTATTTACTCATATTTTGTGTTTTTTAGTTTTTCCAATGCTATGAGGATGTGATCAAGTAGACTATGTGTAACGATCAAAAATAAAAAAAAAAAATGTTTATTTAATCCGATTATGATGTGACGTGTTTTAACAAATAACATTACATCCGCCAACGACTATTATTATTTTTTTATTCGATATGTAATAATTATAATTCATTAATTGGTTAATAATTAATTAAGCGAGCTGTACTGTCGCCAACGACAATATTAAAATAATCCTTACTTTAATAGCCAACGTATTTCTCGGTAATACACTTAGTAATTATAATAATGTATGTCTCGTCGACGACGATATATTGCCCAAACGTGACGTCACACGCTACTCGACGTCAATATACTATTACCGTGATGCCCAGTGACTCATGAAACGAGCCAGTTCAATTAATTTTATTCGATACTCACCTCCCCTATTTTTACCCATTAACATTAAGTAATAATTAGACATAATAATGCAAATTATCTATATTAGTATCAAGTTTATAAGCTGTTTCGACTGATTTTAAAAGGGGTATTTCTCTGGGATTCCACCCACTCCATTTTTAAGGCAGTTAATTTGAACTGCATAAAGTATCTGTTCGTCCATTCTATCGAATAAAATAGTTCATTCAAACCGGTGTATGACAACGATGCTGGTTTATGTTTATCGATTCATTATTGTGATACTGATTATTTTATACGGATTATTGAGAAATTCGTCGTTCCGGTAGATATGTACCACAATATACCCTCCTCATATTTATCATAACAAATTTTATCGCGCTTCTTCAAACAACAATTTACGAACCTATTTGTATGGAAATAATGGTATAATAATATAAATCACGAAACGTAATACATATTAATAGATTATACAAGTCCGTGCAGTAGTGGTTTTTCTCAAAAGCTGGCTTGTGTGTAAAAGAAAAAAGAAATGCCCCCTTTATCATTTAATACAATATTAACGTTGATAAAAGTTGTTTCGATCATTTACCGTTGATACAGCCAGAGCTGGTACTAAATTTTCTACAAAGGTTTATAACATTTTTTTTAAACTCTTTTTATCACGCATTATAGTATAAAATCATATTTTGTGCTTTTTAGTTTTTACAATGATATGAAGATGTGAACAAGGTCAAGTAAAAAAATATCAATATAATAATGTTTATTTAATCCGATTATGACGTTACGTATTTTTAACAAATAACATCATATCCGCGAACGACTATTATTTTTTTCCACATTCGATTTTAATTTTAAAACGAACAAATAATTGTTTTTTTTTTTTTTTTCTAACAATAAATAATTTTTATTATTTATTAATATTTTTTAACATTATTGTATAATATTATAAAATGAATTAGTAATAATATTTTGTCGTCCGCAGATTACATTATCGAACAAACGCAATCCAAACAACGTAGAAACAACATCGTCTTTGCGTTTCGGTGCGTTTGGCCCTTCGACAATTCGGCCCGTTTTACTTTCTCCGTTGCTCTCCGGACCGAGGAGATCATAATCGTCATCATCGTCGTCGCGATCCAGTGCGATCACCAGACAATCCATGTCCGTGAGTAGATAGAAAAGATCAGTTCTGAGTTCAAACCCGTTCGACCCCCCACCCTCCATTAATACGCCTCTGCCCCGTACACACCGTTTTCGGAAAATATTAATATAATGCTTATTCAATCACGACTTGTGCCGTATATACATGGGCGCCCACAGAAAATTTATCAGAGAGGGACATGATGAAATCAAACACCAAAAAATACATTAAAAAATATCTTCCTTATAAAGTAAAAATTGTGTCAGAATTATATGCTATTTATTCGTTGTTAAATAAAAACTATAGTCTTCGTGGTTGTTCTTTTGCAAACGTTGTTATTAACTGTTCAATTAATTTTTCTTTTCTTATATTCTCTCTTTCACGATGGACACTTAACATACATAGGCCACTTAATCGGCCTTCACTCGTCATAGACCATATTATGTCAATATTTATGACAATAATTCCCAATGTTTTATTGTACACCTATACATTCGGTTTATTTTTAGTTATCTCAGTTATTTGACAGACGTCGTGTTCGTATGTGTGCGTCGGTCGTCATAATATTATGGGGTTTACACATTAGGTGATTACTGATTAATATAAATTCGCAGATTTTAAACGTATTTAATTTTGCGTGATTAATGTAATACTCGTTATCTATGCCTTAAAGTATATTGTTATTATGATCAACATTCGACAACCCCATACACCAAAGTAAAAATATCTATAAAATGTTTATAAATCAAAATAAAAGTTAAAATGTTCAACATTTTATTTGAATTCCAGGGGGGGGGCAAATGCCCCGTCTTGCCCCCCTCCCCCTCCGGGCGACAATGTGTATATATATATATATATACAGTAGAACCTCGATTATCCGAACCTCCGTTATACGAACCCTCTATTGTCCGAACTATAATTTGCATATCCGAACGTCCTGTTATCCGAAAATAAAAACTCGTATCCGGCCGGTTTATCGAATTTTCAATTCATCATAACTATCGCTTTTGGTTTATTATTAGTACATATTATGTACGTATTTTACGTGCGTTAATCATTAGTAGATGACCAAAAAGCAACGAGCTTATCTAAACGACGTCCTCGCGCTTAATTTGTCAGTTTATTTCGGCTCTCTACCGCACACACATCGTTATACATACGTACAAATATATTACAATTGTCAAGTACACATGTATGTAAATTAACGCATAAAAAAAAAAAAAATATCACAATATGACTTGTGCCCCTTTACATAAAAACCGTCCAGATATGTTGAAGATAACGACGACGAAAACATATCTGCATATTACGAACATTTGAGACATCTACATGAATTATTAATACGATAAATAAATGCGAAAGGAAGACAACAAAAGATAAGCTGTTTTTTTAAACCGGTCAATGAAAGTGTGCCTTAATATATAATAATTGTGATTGATATGTAAGTTTTTTAATATGTAACGTTTTTGCCGGATCTAATATTATGTTGCAAAACATATATATTGTATATCATATATTATAGTAATTAGTATAATATAATATTCTTAAATCTATTATAATACAGACATTTTTTTTGGTTATTTTGTTTAATCCGGACTTTCATTAAATCGGACAACCTAGAACCCTTATTAGTCCGGATTAATGAGGTTTTACTGTATATATATATATATATATATATATATATATATATATATACATATATATATTATTATATATGTTTGTTCGTTTTCACCAGAAGGGATAGTCTCGTAAGACACGTACAAGAAAATCACCGATAATTATTTTATTATTATATACACAAAATTTCTAATAATATTATTATTATTATTTTAAGATTGACAAAATACGATCCTGAATACAATCGTGCGATCACGTACACTCGTGTGGCAGGTAAAAATAATTTGTCTATTTTCACTATCTTTCATTATTGTCTACAATAAAATTGATTTAAAACTGGGTCTGGAACAATCATTTATACGTCCAACAGTTATTGTACCGGCTTCGTATACAATGCCGCCGAAAAGAAATAACATCAGCCGGTCTATTGTTCGCTCGGCCAACGTCGTTGCCGCTGTCTCCGAATTCTACCACCGCAATCGGCGCTACCGTTTCAGTAGCGCAATCGGCGCTATCGTCTCAGTACCGCAACCAAAACGATCTAATACTATTTAAATAAATAATAATATTGTGGTATTAACCTAACCTAACCTAACCTAACCTATTAATTGAAGAGAACAAAAGTATGATACGCGTGCAATCGGTGAATTGACGTCAGGCTTTATCGAAATCGACGACTCGCTTAATGGTGGGATCGTATGGTTTTATATCGGAGAGACGTGGAAAACATTCACAGTAATTTAACGAGTTTCTTCGCGAAATCACGTAAAAGCGCAAACATTCATCCAGGGACACTCGCAGAGAAATAGCTCACTAGGTGCAAAATAATTTTAGTGTCGATATAAGCCGTGGGGGGGCTTTGTCTCCCACACCACCCTAACACCAAATTAATGACATATTTATACGTCGATGATGAATAGAAAAAAATATACATAATATTTAAAACAAAATTAATTATATTTATTAATTATAAATAGCATTTGTTTACTTATTTAGTATTTACATTATTAATCATTAAAAGCAATGCCAACCGCCTAGAGCTCAATCCAAAATTTTCATTAATGTTATTTATTTGCTGTTCGAAAAAATTCTTAATTTTCACGCCTCTGTCGATGAATATTAATCAGAGCTAAACTACGTAATCTTTCATTACCCATTCTGTTTCTCGGCCATATCTTTAGAGGACGTCAAATACTGAAAATATAATGACAAATTATTTTGTGTGAATAAATTTCATAAAAAAAGGGTTCACCTTATCGTGAACAGAATTGTTTTGGCAAAATACATCCATCACGTTTGCCACTGCGATACCTAGTTGAATATACCATTTTCCGTACGTGTATACCGATATCTGGGACGAATCGACGGAGACGTGCCTACCGGAGAAAAGTAAATTTTACTATGCAACAGTGGCGGCTCGTAGTAGTTTAGCACAGGAGTGCGATGAAAAAATTAAAGAACTATAATACATCATACAAAAATTTTTAAATGATAAAATAATAACAAAATGTATTTATTTAGGATTAAGTAGAAACATAAATTTAAAAAAAAAAATCTACTCAAATAAATTTCAAATTATTTCTAGTAGTTATTGTATACGTTATACATATAAATATTGTATTGTATTAATTATTTTTATACAACTATTCTATTTATAATATTTATGTGCAATGTTTATACAAAAAATCGATTCTTCTTTCTTTTAAACTACAAAAATTATCATTTTCTGCATTTTTAATTTCCACCTTTTTCTCTAATGATAAAGATGAAAATTTTAATTTTAAAAATTCTTGAACAGTATTCATATTAAAATTAGAAGAGTATAAATGAAAAAAAAAAAACAAACGTCTAAATAACTAATTAAATTTAATAACAAATATGTACCACTTTCGATCATGTACAATATTCAAAATTCAACCGCATCGATCATCGATTACTTCACAGTAAAACGAAAACGAATAGAATTGTGTAACAATAATTTAATATTATTTTTATAATAATGGTTTATTAATATCGTATATATTTTACCTAAGCAGTTATAATAATACATTGTTAGAAATAAACAAATTTCACCACGCTGCCCGAATGGTACGATATGAATCGTAGCACAATTTAAATTTAATTTCCATACCATTACGCTTAAAGACATCAAACAGTATTACATAGGTACCTGTATATAATATTATTGTTGTTTATATTATCATGATTTAATAATAATACGAAATAAAACATTTCGTTGCCGTCCGATTTAAGCGACAAAATTCACCGCACATCATAAGTTTCTATGGCCGCCGCGCCGGCCCGTTCTAATGATATTATTACTTTTATTATTAAACCTACAGTTTATTAATATTTTAAACTATATGAACTTATCGTGAAAGCAAGAAGTAATTATTAATCGCCTTAGAATAGGTCACACTAAAATTACACACAAACACCTAATGGAAAAAAATGAGCCCCCAATATGCCAAACATGCGGAACTCAAACCACTATAAAGCATATCCTAACAGAATGCCTAGCTTATGCGAACCAGAGG
This sequence comes from Eriosoma lanigerum, assembly GCA_013282895.1. Classification (NCBI taxonomy): domain Eukaryota; kingdom Metazoa; phylum Arthropoda; class Insecta; order Hemiptera; family Aphididae; genus Eriosoma; species Eriosoma lanigerum. The sequence continues at coordinate 25,434,429 of CM023362.1, read as the reverse complement.
CTAAAGAATCAACTCCCCCCCCCTTCACTATCCCAGATTCTGGGACCTGATCCGGTTGAGCTAATAAAAGTCCTTAAATTTTTGGAAGATGCCAACATGACCTGCCAGTCTGAAGTCTAATCATTATCATACCTTCACTCATACAAACATATATATATATATACACCGTCCACAATCTTAGTTTTAACCCTGTTATCATTACTATTACTATTACTACTGTTGTCAAGTCTCTATTATAGTTATTAGTATTAAAAATTATCATGTAAAAATATAAAAATGTAAAAATGCTAAACAAATGCCAATGGCTCAGTTGTCGCGGCTTAAATATACAATAAAAAATAAATAAACCTACAGTTTATACGGGAAACCGGAATTTTTTTATTTGTGCGATTGACAATGTCGCACAAGCTGCGGCGTTATATACGCGTATATAGCTATCCATATACGCAGTCTTGTAAAGTATTCGAATAAAAGTATTTAAATACATTTTGAAGTATTTTTCAATATTTTAAATACATTTTTTTTAAAGTATTATGTACGAAAAAAAAAATACTTGTATTAAAATAGCTACCGATAAAATGTTTTTCTTTGCATTTTATTTTTATACGTTATAAAATTAAGCAAATATGAAAAATTCATAATTTTTACACATTTCCTTGACATTTTTTAGCAATGTACATTACAATGTACATCAGACGGAAGGTTATGAAAATAACAAGTATTTTTCATTTAAAGTAACTATTAGTTATATTCAATTTGGTAAACTTAGTAGATATTTTTTATTTTTTTAAACACTAGTTAACATATTTAATATTAACAAAAGAGTATTTTTATTCAAATACTTTAAAATGTTGAAAGTATTTATAAAATACTTTTTTTTTTTTTTAAGTATTTTTACTTTTTCAAAAGTATTTTTTACAAGACTGCATATACGATACACCCGTAGAATAAGATCGCGAGTTCGTAACGATATTATAATAAACTATGAAAATAATTTTAATAATAATTATAAATATATTTAATTGTTAATTTGTTGTATAATTGTATAATTGTATAATTATAATATACAATAATATACTAAAATATGTAGGTACCTATTTATTTTATAAATATATTTGTACTATAAATTATTCATTTCTGTAGGGAGTGCGACCGCTGAGTGCCACCACTGCTGTACACTGATTATTTTATTTTTGTTATATGATAATAATGTTTTATCATATATAATAATTATACGTATAGCTATATACACTTTATTTAGTACAAATATCGGAGACGTGTACATTTTAAAGTCAGTATTTTATCAGTGCTCTGGCCTAGGGTAACCATAATTAAAAAAATTAAATTCAGGACAAAATTAAATATTTTTATTCATTTATATCGTATAACCGTATGTACAGAACGTATTTTCAGCGATATCAATAAATTTTCGTGGTTTTACAGTTAAAACAAAAAATATTGTTATTTTCGTATTTAAAATGTACATATAAATATATAATAAGAAATAATAATATCCACATTGAACTCGACCCAAATAATGCATAATTTATACATTTTTAAGACTAATATATAATTTGATGGGTAATATTCTATCATTTATTCGCGATATACAACAAAAATATAGGAACGAGATATTTATTAATACGGATGAAGCTTCACTCACACCTATAAATTTACGAAGAGACTATGTGATGGTTCTAGAATCTAAAACTCAAAACTAGTTTTATGTTTTATTAAACCGTAACGATATGATGGCTACACAATATATCGAATGGAGTATTTTCGAGACTATTACATATTATAATATCATTAAACAAATATAAATATTTATTTTCGTCCATGTATAATCAATTAATTTTTAAAATAAAATATTATTCTAGTAATTTAGTAGGTACTCCATTATTTGGTCATTTATTTTTAATGTTTCATTGTTTTATTTTGATTGAACACAGCTCATAGGTAAGTTCATTTTAATTTTGTCAAATTAATTTTTCACCCGCTAAATTAAAATTCTGCTGGCAACCCACTTCTGCTTTACTCCGTAAATTGTGTGATGTATTAAAGCACAAGTGTTTAATATTATTATATGAAAATGTTATCCAGTAAATTAAATATTCACTACCGAAATAATGTAAATAAAATATGTACAAATAATGTATTAATATGAGTCATACTAAAAAATGAAACGTTTCTTTAGTTATTATAATATAATTAATATTTAGTTAGTTTCCATGAGTTTTACCGATTTTCTGTTATTTTATAATATTTTATTAGGTATCATTATCAAAAACTATTAAAAAATTGTAACATGGCCTAAACAAAATACCAACTGCAACTATATAGAATTTTCTACTGAATACCTCCCCAATTTGTGTTATTTTGGTCAAAAAATAATTTAATACATAGAAAAATCACATTTTGTAAAATCAATACATTTCTTGCATATTATTATACAAAATTTTTTTTTTCATATATATTAATTAATATTAAAATAGTTTATCAAAAAACTAGGAAGTTTACCTAAGAAACCATCACGAAGAACAAAATACATAAATGATATACCAGAAATTGAAACGATTATAAGTTTTCGTAATTTACGATCTAAAAATACGACACTTATCTTAAACGGTAACACAACGACTCCAGGACGAATGGACAAAAAAAAATATATTATTAACAATACTTGTTCGTTCAATTCAGTTGCAGTAATAATTGCAATGCCATACTTAGATATCCCTTTATATAAACAATTTATTGATAGCAATAAATATACATCTTTAGAATTTTGTAAAAATATAATTGCTCACATAAATAAAGAACGTTTACATATTTTAAAATTATTATTCAAAAAGAATGAGGGTATTACAGGAGTAACTATTATTGATTCCACTTGTAATGTATTATTTATAGTGACTAGTCTGTTAAAAACAACTCCCTAAGCTAATGAACATTTAACATCTGAGAAAAAGAGTTATAGAAATGAAAACAGAATTATAGCTTGTCCAACAATTATTAAGTAAGACTAAACCAAGGTTTTGGCAGTTTGGAATTTGGTCTACAACAATACGTAAATCAGAAAACGTACACATGTTTAGAATGCAATGGATTAATGTCATCATTAAAAATATTAAATGATCATCTTTTCATCGAAAGATATGTATTTACCAACTAAAAAAAAATTCCACCTTCAGATTTTCCTATAGAAATTAAAGTGCATAAAAAAACGTAAAATTAATTCATAGAATAATTAATTTAATGTATTATTAATTTTTCATATATATATATCTAATATTATGGTTTGATAATTGTTTCAGATTTACATTTTATGGAGTAGTAGCATACGGGCATGGCCATTATGTTTCACATATAAGACGACTAAATAACATATGGGAAACACATAACGATTTGCAAACAAAAATAAAAACTCATATTAATCCCGATAAAATACTAATTGACTCACATTATAAATTATGTCTATAATATTGTATATACATGATGTAGAATTGAGTCAGAATATCAAAAATTTATTCAAATTTAAGAAGAAAAAGTCGATTCTGTGTGTTACTCCTTCGTCCATTCTGACCTCGGAGAAATTAGTGAGATATTATAATTAAGATACAATGATATTTGTTTGCATAATACGATTCTTATATACCTAAAATAAGCTGGATAAGTATTAAAAAAAAATTGTAAAAAATAGAATTTTATTTGCAATTGCAATTGCAATTGTTAAAAACCAATTTGCAATTGTTTGGTGGTATTTTGAAGTCAATCGGTTAAAGTGGAATGGGGTCTGATAATTTTTTTTTAAAAAAATCATAAAAAATCAAATTTTGATTTGCAGTTGTTAAAAATCAATTTGCAATTATTTGCAATTAATTTGCAATATTGTTTGGTGGTATTTTGAAGTCGATCGGTCAAAGTGGGGGGGCAACTTCACGAACATTAGAATGTTATTGAATCTGACGATATTACAGCTAAAATGAAACAGGAAATATTTTTAATTTATTTATATTTAACATACACGTATTATTAAAGTATTTTATTTTTTATAGGCTGGTAACGAGAATGACGCACGAAACGATTTCTTCTTTTTCTCAAATCCCATCACTATAAGCTTATTCTATAAAACCTTCTAATTCGCATAAACGATAGAGATTTATAAGATTGCACATTAAATATACTTAACTATATACTATATAGTAATATACTTCTATATAATTATATAAATATATACTATACTTAATTATAATATACTTAACACAATAATAATATTTATTAAAACAAATGTATATTATTCACAAACACGTTTTACACACTTATTATAAGAATTATGGAATTATGGTTAAACAAAGTAGTAGCGTAATATAACGCTATAATTGTATATACAGAGTTAAATATATATATATATATAGGTATAACATATTTAAAGTATAAAAACAAATACAGACAAAAAACGAAAAACAAATTTTTTATTTATTTCTACTTAATATATTATTCCCTACCATAGCTCTTCTACATGATTAAGTCTAAATAATACAGAGCCATCAAATGAGTCTCCAAAATAATATGATCTATGATCTTCTAACTTACTATTATTATATTCTATCCCTAAAATATCTAATTTTCTAATCTTATTACTATCACTCTTTTCTAATTGTATTAAATTAAAATTATTGAAAGTTTTTTTATTTGTTTCATCTAAACTACAGCTAACACGAGAATTTAAAATTATAAATATTAGGTTCAGCCAATAATTTTTACTCACTGACTTGGTATTTTCTGTAATACTTGAATATTTGAGAAGTTTTTTCCTAAATTCATGTCCTGAATCAGTGTTCAAAACGTATTTTTTTTCATATGCATTCCTTAATAATATTTCGATATCAAAACTCGAATAATATACAATATCCTTAATTATCCAATTTAATTTATTTGTATATTTATCTAGCATGCAGCTGCGCCACTCAGGACTATTGACCAGATGATATTTTTCGCAAAGAGCCGGTTTTTTTGTCTTGCACTCGTTGCACATATTTTCCGTTTTACATCCAACACATTGCAAGGATGAACTATAACCTCGTCCGAATAACATATCCAACACTTCATTTACTAATAAAGCAATATAAAGATATACTTTTAGAATAATTTTCGACAGTTAATCAAATTATTTTATTTTACTTACAGAGTCCAGAGTTCATTTTTTTTTTATTTCATATAATAATAATCTCTTGTGAAATCAGATGTCGTTGTATGCAATAGGTTCGTGTACTGATGGCAAATTTTTAAAATGTGACGTTTTCACAGTAACGTCTGACTAATCACACCTTTATCACGCTTATCTGTTTCCAGTGACGTCACATCGTATAATAGCCAATTAAATATAATTATCTTTATCTTTGTGATATACAATTATCAATAATATTCTATATCAGATCTATCCAGATCCCTTATCC
>CM023362.1:25344856-25398973 GCA_013282895.1 Eriosoma lanigerum | reverse complement strand
TGATGGTTTTTTATACAAAAATTGAACCTTTCAATAGTAATTATAATTTTTATATTAGGTAACCGAAGTCGAATATTATTAATTCCATACAAATTAAATAACTGTATTAAATACGTATGCGTTATTTGCGTTAATTCCATTATGTAGTAGATAAAATATACTGATAATATTATTGTTATATTATATGACCGTTAATTTTCTTTGTAATAATAGCTTTGATAATAAAAAAACGTAATTGTATCTATTCATTCAATTATTCGAGTCCAATGATTCGTAAATTGACTAGGACCATAATACATCAAATTAACTGATAATTATTATTTGTAGTATGATTCATTAAAGTTAATTAAGTATAATACTACATAATATTTTTAACCTTTAAATAATATAAATATTATTTTTTATATATTTCATTACAATTATCAATGTTCGAGATTATTGAGTGTGTTTTGTACTTTTTATATTTTAGTCAATTAAATGTTATATTAATTATAATTTTTAGGCATGTTTAAGTATTGTTTGTAATACCTACCTAAATATTAAAATCAGTATATAAAATAAATAATAGTAAAATATTTATATGTGCTAAATTGAATAAAAAGTTCGGAATATTTTATTCATTTACAAATACTATCCTGAATAGTTGTTTATAATTATTTATGAATAATATGTATTATAGGTTATAATATATCATAATTATTTTTACTTGGTACTTTATTTTCTTATTTTTCGAATGTCTTAAAAGTTTTTTTCTCGGGGGAAGAATAACTGCCAAAAAATACGTAAAATGGTTAAATTGCGATTTTGCCATGAATTTGATCTACAATACTTATGCAGTTTTTTACTAGTAATCTAATAGTAATCTAATAATAATAATAATAATCTAAATCATCAACACTTGAATTTTGTACTAAAACCATTTAATGCAAGCTTTATCATTAGACTATTAAAAAATAATAATAAAATAAGTGTTAAATACATCCATCATATATATATACTCTGTATATGTATAACAATAATAACAACGTATAATGTATAAAATATTATATTTTATTTGTTATTATTATTACAACTAAAAAAATAAAATTTACAAAATAATATATATATAATATACTTGTATAACCCGTATCGGTGACTGATGTTATTATTATATGTTTTTGTGCTCACACATCAACATTTGTGTCATATTCGGCAGCTTAAAATAATTTTATTACGTTTCTATAATTATTGTTGTTTGTTATAAAACTAATTTTTAGTGAACACTATATCTAATTATTTCTTATTTAGTTTTCAATAATTCTATAATTCACCATTTCCCCGAAATTCACGGCGTACATCAAAATTTGTAATATTACATTATAACAATTATTTCTTTTAACCTACACTAAATGTGTTTTTCTGGGAAAATTTTTTTTAAAAATTTTAATAAAAATTGCAAGACTGCAAGACTCTTGCAGTATAGGTCTCGTTTTGGTCTTGGTCTTGCAGCAAGACCAAGACAATTTTGCTCATCACTAATTTGAACCGTAATTTCTATTTTAAATGTACATAAAAAATAATTTATCAAGTTATTTCTTATGAAATTGGAAACGTAAATGTAACATATTTATTTTTAATTTATTCAAGTTTAACTTGCATGTCTCACATATCTTAATAAAATGTCAACAAATTTTTTACACCCAATTCTATTATAAAACACGAAAAGAACTTTGCGCTTGTGTTCAGTAGTACGGTCAAATCATAACTAAGAGATACTGACTAAAGAATTGAGAGTGTACGTCAAAATTTGACGGATACTAAATTTAGAGCACAACACACACCGTACATCCAACGAATCAACATTCATTGAAAAACAAACAAACATTCTTAGAAAATTTAGCCCCGTACGAGCATGCGTTCGATTTCAAATACAACGTACACGTAAGTAAAAAAGTTCTTGTTTGGACCCACTTTAAGATAGACAGATTCACATGTTCGGATTTATCACTGGTGGGGGGAGGGGATTTATAAAGACATAAAATAATAAATTTAGATTATAAAAAAGCTTTATTTTACCTACACCATTGGAGATTTGACCACCACCTACCCCTAGCCACAATTGCATGTGATTATAACGTTCACTTGGAGGTTTCGCAAATACCATTTATTAATAACTGAAATTAAATTCCGCCATTGTGTCTTCCCATTTAGTCAGATTTCAATTTCAAAAAAATTATACAATTCTCGTTATTATTTTTTTTTTTTTTATTGTATCGATTACTTTTTATAACATTTTTTCGGTATTTCCTATTAGTTATTATAAATGAGATTATTTAACTGTTCTAAAAAAATAAAATTTTAAATTAGATCATGAATAAATAAGAATATTTTTTTGAATTGAAATCGGACAACACGGACCTAATAAAGTTGGAAATGCCAAAAGTCTAATGACTAATTGTCGATTTTATCGTAAAAAAAGGATCTTTAATGTAAATTTGTGAACAAACTTTCAAACAAATTACTCACGATTAACGATTAATAATATGGTCTTATCGTATGATGTTTAGGTAAATACAAAATATAATTATATTGTTATATAATTCATCATTATTTTAAATCCCAATGGGTCGTTATCTCAAAACGGAATGGCCTATAAATATTAATTGCCTGTCTAATCGTTTGAATTAAATTCTACAATAAATTATGACTTTATGTCGTAAATATTATTAATATTAATATTAAAATGTCGTAATGGATACGATATTATTTGTTCCGGACATTTAAATGTTTATCAAAACCAATTGATATGAGCTCACATAAAATTATATCTTACTTGACCTTTGGTGTTTATCTTTAGTTTAATACTGTATCGATATAATGCTACGAACGCTACTATTTACAAAGGGCGATTACATTCAATATATTAATAAATATAAAATAGAATGCATTGACATTTTAGTCTCAGTACAATTTAGGAAACGAGACTTTTTTTTACGGGTTTTTATTATATTACGCGTAAAAGTTTGAATATAAATTGCTCTAAGCTGAAAATCTGATAATGATTTTATGACAATGTGTATAATATACATTTTCTTAAAAATCGGAGGACGCGATTGTTTTTTCAGACTTTAATGTAGTACTATAATTAAAATCCCTTGTTTTATTAGTTTTGTCTTAAAAATATTTCACTCTCCTCATATTTATACATCGGTTTCGAAATTTTTGAATTTATCTAACCTAGAATGTAGAAGAAAAACGCTAGAATTATGATTCATTAACGCGTTTGACTGCCAATTGGCGTCCAATATATATTTGAAATAAATGGTTTATTATTTCCTGCGCATAGCTAAATGATATTTGATTATTATTAACATGATTAAATGGATATTTTAAAATATGAATTCATACCGCCGTTTTGACGTATGACCATATTAGAGCTGTTTATTTATGTTAATTTTAAAAGGTTATGGTATTTTCCTTGTATAGCCTTTATTTGACAAATATTTATCTGTATATTTATGATTAATGTTTATTTCGATATAATATGATAAATACTCATTATATTGTTTTATAAATATTATTATAATATTATGTTATATTTCTCGATTAATTTTTCATTTAATCATCAAACAACAGTCATCCACGTCTACACACGGTCGGTTTACGCTGTTTTGTCGTCGACTTTACGCGTATCAAATACAAATATTTTATTTTATTCACATTCACCATTGTTGGATTTTTTTGAAATGTAAAATAAATCGCCATGTGTATCAAGTATAAGTTATTCATTTTAACGTGTTTCAAAGAATTTCATTCACAATAAATGAATTTTATTTATTTTTAATTTATATATATTTACCTAGTGTATTTGTATATTCTTTATTTAATGTTAAAAACTATTCCCTTGTGTTTTTTAAAAAATTAAATGAAAAAACGTTTAAGACGCCAATTGGCGTGATAAAAAAATTCAAAGTTTAAAAAAATTTTTAAGTATTTACTATTGAACACATATAATGAAAACTTGTTTATTAGATTAAAAAATAAATTTGACGAAAAAAGTAACGTGCGCACTGGTTTAAGAACTGCAAAAACACATACGCAGTCAACGTGTGAACAATTTGATTAGAGGTTTAGTGTTTGGGATATTAATAAAATATAATATAACAAAAAAAAAAAAAACACTAATTAGTAATTCTTTAAGTAATTATATTATAGCGTAGAGTATATTATATACCTCTAAGACTTAAAATTAAAAGTGTTTAAAACAAGTAAAATTCTCATTTAATAAAGTATAGAATTCTAGTTATAATTTATTTATAGTTATTATGTATAATTGATAAGGATAAAAACTAATTTTTTTGACTAAAAATATAAGAAAAAGTTAGCGGTTAAAAAATGTAATTTTTTCTTATTAATATAATTTTGAGAAAAATATGGTGTACACTCGAGACGACATTATTTACCAATACATCTCTGGTGACGTAACGTTACCTCATTACCCTACGGAGTGCATTTCATTATTAATGATTTGTAAACGAAAATCGTAAAGTAAGTACGAATTTTCAATTAATAACTAATAAATAATTGACGAAGATATTATTACGCATTAGCCTGAAAAAAAAAAAAAAATCACAATTTATAATTCTCTTATAATAAAATAATATCGTCCCAATTAATTCAATAATCAACATACAATTTAAATTGTTTTAATGTTGTATGCTGAAAAATAATGAAAATTTAGATACGTTGCTATTAATCGGTTTACCCAACGAATGATAAAAACGACGGAAATCTATTTTATAAATTTCACATCGAATGCGTTACGCCACGCGGGCACTGCGGAATCGCTCGCTGACGATTGAACGTTGTGGTCGGTCTTTTCGCGCCGCTAAGTGTTGTATCGCGGAACGTTCCGGAATCTACGCGCGTATATGCGATTTGTGTTGCCTATCCGTCACGGGAATTCTCGATTGTTCCGCAATCGTACAGCGGATTGACGATATGAAACGATAGTTTTTGAAATCGGCAGTCGTTCGAACGAACGTTCGTTTGTCGTAACGAACCCATCAAAAATAACTATGCTGTTAATTAATTTGGACCACAGTCTCTTGGAATTTGAATCCGAATGAAGTTGAGATAGATTCTTATGCTCGGAACCAGTGTTGGGACTTATCTAGAGATAATAAATAATTTTTTTTTCTTCTTTTATCTTATTTAGATAAATAAATAGAAGTCGTCCGAGTATTTATTTTAGCTTGAAATTTCGCTTATCTAGATAAATCCATAAGATAAATTTTTTCGTGAAAATTATATTATTAGATCTTTTCGAAAACGTTTCATATTTATTCTCATTCTCTCGAGCACAACTTGTACGTAAAATAACATCCCGGGCTAAAAATATATGACATTATTATGAAAAGACTATAAATTATTCTTGTTAAATACTTATTAGCAGTGGTGCCGGATCTGGGGGGGAAAGAGGGGGCATTTGACCCCCCCCGTTAAATATTTCAGGGAGCAAATTATAATTTTGCCCCCCCCCCCCCCTGAAAATTTGTCATCATAGTTATACAACATTTTAGAGTTATAGTTTAAATTTAAATTATATTTTTATTATTTTTAATATTTATGTAATAAAATGTATTTTGAAAAGTTGTATAACAAATAAAATTAAAAAATGTAAAACATTAAAATTGTTTTTAATTCTATATTCAAAATTAAATTAGGTAAAGACTTATTTTACAAAAATCAATAAGTATTTGTATTTTATTTTAATATACTATATATCATGATTTTCCTAAAATTTTTGCCCCCCCACAAGAAAAATAGTTCCTGCACCTCTGCTTATTAGTAATTAATATTCTGTGTTCGGTTATAAATATAATGTATAAAATATACTAATTAATTTATATAAATAGCCTATACTTTTGACATGTTTGACATTTGACATGTCAAACATGTCGCGACCGGTGTTATTTCTCAGAACTTAATAAATATTTTAAAATTATATTTAAAATACTAATAATAATAAAAACAGACGACGAGTTATAATCACCGTCGTCGTACGTACGTTGCATTTTACACAAGGGCGAAATCTATTATTATGATTTATGGTAAACAGGTTTCAGTGGCGGCTTTTAGGGGGGGGGCCATGTGGCCCCCCAAGACATTTAACTCATTATTCTGTTAAATTTTTTCAAATTTTTAATTTTTAAAAAATTATTAGTTATATTGGGGACATTACCAGCTAGTGTTGCTTCGGCTGAACGCAGCTTTTCAACTCTTCGTAGGTAAAATGCTATTAGCTTATAGTTAAAATGTAGACAACTTTAGTTTTAGTATAACATTTCAATTTATACTGGTTATGGAAATACTTATAATTTTTTTTTTTAATGTTGGCTATTGCTATTTGCTTTGCATTTGGTCATTATTGATAAAATATAAATACACAAATAATATTTTATAATTTTACACTTGCTGCTTAATTATAATTTAGCTTTTGTTGTGGTAAATTCTCTACTTCTTTATGCACATTCGATTAAAAACATGGCTACGTTCTCAAATGAGCCAAGAGAGACTTGTTAAGCTTGCTTTAATACATGTGCATATTGACTTTGAAATATCAATTGACAATGTAATTAATCGATTTGCAAGTATGAAAAACAGAAATTTATATTTTATATTATAAATAACAACTATGGTAATTAAAATGTTTAATATAAATCTTAAGATTTTCAAAACTACTAAAATAATATTTATCATTTTATTTCAGGATTTGAATTTCTCAAAAATTACATATACTTTATGCATACTATATACTACATATACACTACAAAGTACAAAATATTATAAATACACTGTATATACATATACTATAAATATACTGTTAATTCATGTTTTACACTGGCTGAGTGTTAAATAATTTTATTATAGTTTAAGTAAGTTTCATCTGTCGTCATCATCATCAGCTTCTAAAGGCCAGTATGTTTATATTCAAAAAAATATTGCCCCCCCCCCAGGCAAAGATCTAAAGCTGCCCCTGACAGGTTTATTGTTTTTACTTATTATTATTACTTTATTTGCTATAGAATCTAATTGGTGTTAATGTATTATTAGCATAGACCAGTGGCAAACCCAGGATTTTAGTACTGTGGGTCTGCCTCACTTATGAGAGGCCAATGTGTAGAAGATTCAACCAACTATGCATTATAAAATTTCCTTTTTTATATTATATTATATTATTAAGAGATAAGGTTTAGTCATAACTAATTTTTTAGTAAAATTTAAAACTTACTTGCAAATTATTGTATTATTAATTAATTCGAATTTAATTGTTACTTTTATTTGTTGCATTAAAATTGATATTCAATTAACATACTTACCTGGAATATTTAAATAAATTTGGGTATTTTAGATTTTGAGAAGAGATTTTACATATTTATAATTACATTTGTGTACATATAGTTGCAGTATATTGCAGTATAAATTACCTATTACACCCCTATGATTATTTAATATTATTTCTGTTTTGATTATTGTAGTATTGTATATATTTATGTAGTTAGTCATTTTGAGGGGCCATATTTTTCTAAAAATAAAACTGGGTCAGTTAACCTCCCAAACCCCCCCTGGGTCCGCTCCTGACATAGAATATAGTTTCATAATAATTAGATATTTATAATAATAATATGTATAACAATCAATAGGCTAAAATAGGTAAAATATCTATTTTATTTATAGCCACATTGTCATATTTTGTTGATGTACTTCGGTGGCACGCGTTTGTATTGAAAATAATGCACTACTTTCGCGCCATATTCAAACAGTGAACTGCTTCCGGCCATATTTAACAAAGTTAAATATTATATCTATTTATAAATAAATGGTTTTAATAATAATATTATTATGCCATATCGCCATAACAGTATGACTCAAGTATAATAATGTACCTATTCTACCTACGTGGCTACGATGTTTAAGATACATTTACAGATTTACTATACATTGAGTAACATTCATACCTTTTCCATTTTGAAATATTTTTAGTGTCGAATAGATAAAGTTTTTATATAATTATTTTTGAAATGGATAAAAAAAACTATAGGCGGTGCTGAAAAAACTCGAAAAAAAATTTGCATTATAACACTGTTGTTGAAGATCCCAAATAACGTAAATTGTCATTTGCACCAGTTTTATCAATGGATTTATGCAAGGTTAAGTACTTAATTTGTATATTCAAATAGTTCTTTCACTTTACTACTCTAAAGCAAAGTAATTTCAAGTAAATAGTAGCAATAGGTACAAATATTTAATAATTATTATTATTTTTTAAACGAAATAAAGATAACAAAATGTTTATCTTAAGTGAATAATCGAGCAAAATTATTTATTTGTAAGTTTGTTTTGTAAGTCTCATTAATTAATAATTAGTATTTAGTACTATAAACTATTAATATTAGTCTATTGCATATTATATACTATTTATTACATTATATTATTATTTAAAATTACCTATATTAAATATTATTTTCTACCATTTTAGATGAAGTTAAACAAGATTTTATAAATGATTGTAAGTATTTATTATTAAATATTAGATGAACATAATAATGATTTGCATTATATTATTTCAATATGCTAATGATATGCCTACTCGTTTCAAGACAAAATAAATATTATTTATAGAACTCTCACATATTAATATACAAATAATTGTACCTACTATGTTTATTCAGAAATTTCAATAACTAAGCATCCAACATTTATTATTTAAATTAATAATAATTATTTCTGTCAAATGGATCTTGTACAATTTTATAATTTATAAAATATATGTATATCAATTTTTTTACAAATAAATAACATTTTTTTCCTATATTACCTATATTATTTTGAAATAATATAATTTTAACATATTTATTTTTGTCAGTTAAATAGTTTTTTTTTTAATGTTTTACTTTTTATTTTTTCGGCAGCACTCAAATGTAAATTATGTAAATGTTTTAAAAATAACACATCATTTATCTTTATTTTAACACTAAGTAATATTTAAATTAATTAGTTAATTTTTTTTTTTTAATATTGAAGTAAAAACCAAAAACACAGTACCAACAGGTACAATATGTATTATAATTTGTTATATTTTCTTAATAAAATATGCATTTGTACCTATATCATTTTCAAAGGATAGTGCTAATCAAGAAAATGTCAAAGAACCAGAAATTAATTTACATTCTGGTGGTCCTCATATAATATTCATTGAAGATATTACAGACTCAGATAAGTCTACCTGTATTTCAGAGGTATGTATAAGTATAATATATACAAGACTATAGGTATATTAGGTTATTTTAATTAAATGTTATAACGAATTACTTTTTTTATGTAGATATTAATGACATATACTTGTCAAAATTAAAAAAAAAAAAGTATTATATTTTAGGTGTATTTTAGTATTTATTACCTATTGCGAAATTATAATTCAATAATTTTAAATTTTAAATTACAAGAGTACTTATAACAATAACTAATAAACAATGGCGCCAAAACAAGCCAATTCAATTTATTTTATTCCATACCAACCTCCCCTAATTTTACCCATTAAATAATAATTAGATATAATGATATGAAAAATGAAAAATATATTAATAATAAATTCAGACCAAAAATAATTTGTTTTTGAATTATTAATTATTATTTTGGATGTCAAAAATAATAAATATATATAATTTATTTATTATTTATATATTATGTATTTTTAGTATGAAACTCAAGATTTTATCAAAAAAACCTACACCTGAAATGTCTGTAGAAAATGAATCAACAAGTTTTGAAATTTCATTGGACTCTAATAATGAGCATATGTTTAAAAGACCAAAATCAAACAAAATTAAACATTTTTTTGATTTTCATCAAATTCAAGATTTTAATAAAGCTGAACAACAACTATTTAATTATATGAAAATCCTTTTTTCGACCCGATGGTAGTTTACGTTATTGACTTACATATAATGAAAACAAAAAATTTTGAAGATTTTCTGAAGGCAAGCAAAAATTTTGTAAAATGGGCTGATGAATTAATTGAAAATGAAGATGCAATTAATAATTTACCTAATGTGCATACTTAAAAAAAAACATCGGATAATGAGAATTCAAATAAAACTGTACCTAAAAATGCTATTGAATTGTATAAATTTAATGTTCATAACACAGCAATGGATACAGTGATTTGTAAATTAGAACAACGTTTTGCTAAACATGCTGAAATATGTTCAAATTTTTCATGGTTAGATCCTCGTCAATTTTCGAAACCATTACTCACAATTGCTCTTTTTAAAATTAGTGAAGTTCTCGGTTTAGAAAATTCTACTATTTTAAGGGAAGAATTTCTAGATTTTACTAAAAAATGGGATAAGCTTAAATTAAATTTACCTGAAATATATGCAAGTTATAGAAATCCTGAGGAAAATGAACTTCCAGAATCAGATTTAGAATATTTGCCTGAAAATATGTTTAAAAAAATCTAAATCTATGCAAAACAAATAAACGATGTTTAAATTTTTTTCTTTGCTGTTTTAATGTTTTGTTTAAGTATAGCCATGGGCATGCTCAGGGGAGGAGTTTGGGGGTTCTAATCCCCCCCCTATGGATACTTGACAAATATATAATATGTATTCACTATTTACATATAACTATAATTATTGTATTTCCCAATTTTGAAGTGGTTTTTTTTTTTTTTATAACAATTGATTTATTGATTAAGTATAATTTTCTGTCTATATTATTAATTGATACTGGTGATAGTAATAATTATTATTCCAAGACCGTAGTAACTACCAGCTACTAACAAGTACCTACAATTACGAATCACAAAATATAACTTTCAAGTTATCAATTTATCATGTAATTTCATATCACAGATTATTTTAATGATTATATAATTTATACTTTATATAAATATGTTGTTATCTATGAATTATGCTCATATTTTGAGTATTGAAATTATTTTATTTTACAATTAAAATGTCGCATAATAAAATTACAAACTTTTTTACAACTACATGCGTGAGTATCAGTGCTACTGCAGCTGATACACTTAAACGGAAACAAAAATTGGAAACTGAAAATAGTCAAATTATCAATAATCGGGTAAAGTAATAATTTTGATATTTTTAATTTACAACTGGTAGGTATATGTCATGTTAAAGTTTTTATTCTTTGCACGCTATTAAATTACATAATTTTTTAGCATGGATGTATATAAAGTTTAAGGCTGTCTAACAAGTAGTTAAATATTATAATTTAATAATTATCAATATTCATTATTATGAATTACAATTTACATACCTATAAACATTGATTATAAATACTAGTAAATGGTAAATGTTTTAGCATTATATTTATTTTATTTTTTCATTGTCTTGTTTTATCAAAGTTGAAAATATTATACTTTTACAGAAAAAAAAAATTATATTAGCTTGTTTCTTAATCGCTGCTTATCTGATAATGAAAAAAATATAGTAAGTATTCTGCTAAATGCTATTTCTAGCATGCATTGTATTAGCAATTATATTTTTAGATATTAAAAATTATGGTAACCTCTAGCAAATTACTTGTTTCCATTGCTTAAAGATAATAATAATGCCAAGAGAAATATCAAATTTCAGCATCGTTAGATAGATAACTTTAATTGGTTATCTTATTCAAAAAAAATGTGCATAAAAAAATTAATGTATTTGTAGTTTAGTAAATAAGTTAGGTCAAATCTAAAGTTGTATGTTCTATTGAAGATGATTTTTGTGAAATATCACTTAAAAATTATTGTTTAATTTTGGATAGTGTAGTCGTGTTCAATGTAGAGTGTAGAGGTCATATTGAGCATACATGATGTTTTTAAAGCAAAATTTGTATGAATAAATAAATAAATTTAAAAATGAGCAAATATATATTTTAAAATATAAACAGTTAATCTGTGTCAGGTAAATTTAAATTAAAATTATTATTTTTTTTTATATAAAATATTATAATGGACACACAATACTATCCGAGTACCTATGTAACCGAATAACATATTGGGTTCACGGTGAGTGCATCTTCAAGTGGGTTACAAATTTATTTTATTACTTTTTTGTCATATTAACTTAAAATTTCAGTTTCAAATCTCGCCTAGCATTAAATCATACAATGCAATTTAAAATATAATATTAATTGAAGTTACCTATCTAATAGATAACTAACAATTATGTATATTTATTTTTTATATTTGTTTTCAAAAAATCTAAAAAAATAGCAGAATTAATTTTTAGTAAAATTTTAAATTAATAAAGTAAATAATTCTTATTTATACTTTTATTTTTATATTTTGAGCATATTATGGTGCATATTTGAAGATTATTAAAATCCTATTATATTTGAGTTATATTACATTTGGTGCTATAAAATCCGAGCCCTGCTTATTAGCATTACATTGAATTATATAATATATAAAATAAATGAAACTTAAAATTTAAATATCTAGGTGTAGTGCCCTCAGTGAATATTTTATTTAACAATTATGTGTACTGATATAAGTAATATTATTTAGCATGCTGTAAATAATTATCAACAACTTTGTGGTACATTTCTTCGTCAATTGCTGTTCTATGCATTCCCGATAGTGCTTCTAAACAAATAAATTAGTACTACATTATATTGATATATTATATTAAAATATTAAATTTAATTTGTATAATTGGTAATTCAATACAGGAAAATCATGCAATATATAAATATATCATATTTCAAATATTTCATCAGTTTTTTTAAATAATCAATTATTGATACGAAAATTATTTGTGAAAATTGTCATTATGAGTAGTTTTAGAATTATTACAAATTTGAAAAATAAGTAGGTTGTTATACAATTTAAATAAATTTACTAAATATATAAGTTATGGATGTATACATAATAATATAGACATATTTCCAAGTTAATGGACATTATTTTACATTTTTAAAGTAAATTGTTATTAGATTAGGATATTCATATAAATATAATAACTTTATATTAAATCTAGAAACATTGTTCATGAATTCATGTAATTAATATTAAAAAAATTATATTATAATTATTACATAATATGTTAAAATAATGTAATTATTTTAGTATATTAAAATTATTTAAAATATAATTTACCATAAATAATACTGTACACAGTTAAATCTATAAAACTTTTTTTTGTTTTTCCACTTTAGGTATATAATGTAAGAACATTTTATTTCAAAACACACATTGATTGAATTTCTTGTTGTAGCACTAAATGCTAGATTACCAAATTTTAAATAAAGATTTGTTTTCTGAAAAATATAATATTAATTTGTATAATTATTATTTAGAATAATATATATTTTAAAAATAATAATTTTTAGAAAAGTCATATAAAAATTGAAATGTTATATGATATAATATATATAAATAATTTTCTAAATAAGCAATATTATATTTAATTTACCAATTCTTCCTTATAGTGCATTTTCTCCATAAGATTTTACAAGGAGGAAATCAAAAAATGGTGATGGAATATTAGGTGATGGTAAAGCCATTGCACGTATCCGGTTATCTGCAGTCATAATAGTTTGTACATTTTTACTTAAACGTTGAATAGCAGCCATTAATCTAGAATTTGATCCAGTTAGAATTGTGTTAATTGTGTCATAATTTACTTATTTATTTCAACTACTTTAGCATTTTCTTTAGAGATTAATTTTGTAAATTTTTCAATTTTATTACAACAACAGCTTAATAATAAAAGATAAAAATATTAAAATAGTTAAAAGTTTAATTTTAAGTAATTTAAATAACAAAAAACATTATACCATTATTAGTTAGAGATTTCTTAATTCTATGAGATATGGACGCCTGATCATCATTAAAACTATTATGTACACTTTTTTCTTCTGCTATAATTTCATTCTCCCATCGATGCGAAAGCCATCCGATTCAAGAAATGACAAACATTTAATAATACAATCTTGGTTCTTTGTAAAATTGGAATATTGACTATTACTATAATTATATATTATTATTATAATAATTTATAATATTATTTAAATTATAATGTATATATAAATACACATTTATTTACACAAACCTTTGTCAAATAAACTACTTGAATCATACATACGTTTTCTTTTAACTTTTGATGTACAATGTTGTTCAAAATTTGTGATTTACTGTCAATTTCTTTTTTACCCATTTGTTGCATATTATCATCTAAAATTAATAATAATCTTATTGATTCATTAATTTTTAGCGATTGATGAATTATTTTAATAATTTAACTAATTTAAAACTTGCTCAAAACTATTTATATTGAATATTAAAATATAATACCTTTTAATGATGGAGGAGCAACAATTTTTGATTCATATTTTTCTCTATAATTTAAAATACTTTTATGTTCTTATGTTTCTTCTGTTGAAGCGTTATCTGCTCTTTTTATTTTTATTATTGCTTCATATGGAGTAGCTACGGTATTAAATTGAAAAAAAAATTGTGTAAATATAAATGTTATTTAAAAGAAAAATTAAATTAAATATTATTAATAGATATTTGCCTACATTTTTTTTTTATATTTCTTGCAGGGTAAAAAACAAAATCTTAATTATTAGGTATTGTACGACATTCAATATGTTTTTTTGTTTTTTTAGGCAATGCATATGTGTTTATTCTTTCACCCACTGTTTGGGAATATTTCACATAGAATAGCTTCTAAAGAGTTATCTTTAATAAAATATACAATTGTCCACATTTCTATTCCTGAAAAATATTATGTAACTAATAATTGAAATAATAGAATTGTTGATTTAACGGGCTACTCCCTTTTAAAAAATATACTATCTGATGGAACTAATTAAACTAAATACAAACTATATAACAATGAAAATTTTAATTTAATAAATGATTATATCTAAATATCATATAAGTAGGTATACATAAATACTATACAATATACATATTATATTTTATATATTTACATAAGTACCTAAAATATTATTCCATGTAGAAATTAGTTTTTTTTTATATTGAGTTATAGAATATTATAATTATACCATTAAAGGTTACCAAATGTAACATCTATTACATCCAAATATTATTATTATTCAGAAGTTAAAAATAATAAAAAAAAAATGTATTATTAATAATTTAAAATTTAAATAATGTTAAACTATACTAAAAAGAATCATTAAGTCATTTTTTTAAATTAAATAGATATTATTTATTCACTATTAAGATTTTTAAGACTCTACATTAGATGATTGACAAATTTCATAGGTTAGGTCCAAAGTAGAATGACTACAGAAATATGAAATCATTTAAAATTTGTATAAAATCCAATATTAACACACAAAATATAAATCTTAATTAGAATTATTATCACAGTGTTTTAATTGGTTTTTGGACGCTTCGGTACTAGATACACTAATTTAGTCTGCTATTTTAATGTCATTTTTGAGTTCTAACTATTTTATTACTTCTTTAACATTACCTTATTTAATACAAAAATATCAAAGTTAATATAAATTAAAAATATAAAATATAATTTGTTATAAATCATATTGCTAATGGCTAATCGGATATTACATCATATTATAAGAAATTATTAAAACTATTTTAGAATTATAATATAACTAAATAATTAATATTATTGTGTTATTAACATATCAATATGTATAAACCATACTTGTTGTGGTCATTTTCTTTAGACTTCACACTAATATATGTATTTAATTTTGCTTTATTATCAGCCTTAATTTTTGCTCTTTTGCGAAATTCAGCCCCACTAAGCTTTTTCCAATAAATCTAATAATATTAAGTAATTAAGCATTCAAACTACTAACAAGAATTAATTATAATAAGCAATACTAATAATTAAAATATTTAATAAGTATAATTATAAATTGCATTATTAAAAATATTATTTATTTATTAAATAATAAATAATAATATTTATATACAATATATAAACAATAAACTAACCTATGGTTAATTGTAAAATTGATATTAAAAACAATTTTAAATTTTAATATTTCATATTTTGATGTATAACATAAAAGTTAATATTTTTAATTTAATCTATATCAATTTATAATCAAAATTATTTATATTCTCCTTGCAGATTGTAGAATATTCATATGTATCACAGCATATTCCATGATAACAATATTATAAAATCCGAGATAACAGATAAATCATATTATCATAAAATACAAAATTGTTAGATTGTACTACTTTAATTGTCATGTTTAATTTCTTAATTCGTACCTGGTAATAATTAAGTAATAAACGACAAATCGTGTTATTTGAAGAGATAGATGTTGTTCAAGATGGTACTTCATTGTGCAATTAAAAATTGTCCTACAAAATCGGGCCAAGGAATTAAACTACATAAGTATGATTTAATTTTAATTATCTAAATTATTATTAAGTAATATATTTATATATTTTATAATAAAGATTTCCAAAGAATGAAGACTTAAAAACAAAATGGATAATATCCATTCGCCATTATGATGCATCTTTTAACTTACGCAAGTCATATAAAATCTGTGAACTACATTTTAAAAATGATGATTATGATATACCTATAACTAGTGTTTATAATAATGTGCTTTTGAAGAAAAATGCAATACCATCTATGTTTAATAAAATTGGTAAGTAACTAACATAAATTTAAATGTTAGTACAATTTATTAATTTGTTATTGCAATCATTATAGATATTCTATCATTAAATGCCAATGCTGACCAATCAATATCCACAGTCCAGAGCAGTGATATAGAAATAATAGATGTCACAGTTCCATCTACATCTGCTGCTGAAACTGTACAAAAAGTTGATGAAAATGAAAAAGTTAGGAAACTTGGTGATTTAAAAAGATTTTATAATACAAGTAAGTAATTTACATAAATTTAAATATTAGGTCAAATTTGTCATTTGTTATTGTAAACACTATAGAAGATATTCCATCGTTGACTGATGCTGGCCAATCAATATCCACAGCCCAAGGCAACAATGTAGAAATAATAGACATCACTGTTCCATCTACATCTTTTACTGAAACTGAAACTGTACAAAAAGTTTGGGAAAATGAAAATGTTATGACACACGATGATTCAAAAAGGTAAAGTTGTAACTTGTACCTATATTTTATTTTATTTTATTTATTTATTTCATGGATAATAAGTCTAATATACACTACCATTATAATATAATAATTAATATTAATAGAATATATAATATTAGAAATATTAATTACTATATGTTACAGAAAACGAAAAGTATTTTGTGGAGATTTTAAAACTGTGTATGATATTGATAGTTTTAATTATAGATTAAAATATTGGAATTTATCTCAAAATTTGATTAAAACCCAAAAGAATTCAATTAAATCATTACAACGAACTAATAAGAGGCTATCAGAAAAAATTAAAAAATTAAACAATTTAATTGATAATATGAATAATTAAATGAATCTTATTTCTTATAACTGATTTTCCGTTATTAAGGTTAATAAAATATATTTTAATTATATTTTATTAAATAATATTATAAATTTTATTTTAATAAAATAATTATTTTTATATTATATTTATTATTTAATATTTTATTAATTATTAATTATTGTGATTTATATTTTATGTCTTTGAGTGATTGGAATATTATGATTTTATAAAGTAAGTATGTAATTGTAATGTTTGATGTAATATTTTTAATGATAATAAATATTTAAATTATAAAATAAAATATATGTGTGTGTTTTTTCTATTAGTTTCAACATATTTATATGTTGTATAAAAAGATGAATATGTTGTAAGAACAAAGTTTTACGTAATTCAAAATTCCACCAATGATTAAGTTGTACAAATAAATAATATATTTAGCCTATACTTATTTATAACTTTTATTAAATATATTTACTATATTTATATTCAATAATATTTACAAAATATGCATAATATAAAAAAATTAATGACGTTAATACCTTAACTATTTCCATTTTGGAATTTTATAAAATTTCTATATAAGATATTTAATTATTTTTATGGATATACTTTAACAGTAACATATCTATAAGTTAATGCGAAATAGTGAAACTAAATTAGGATTTTCTGATATTTTATATAAATAACAAATTGTATTAAACATAATTGAAATAAATGTATTAAAGCTGTAGCAATAGCTTTATAATCAGATATTTGAACAAAGAGACATGTATATTTTATATCAAACAAATTAACTTGCACTAATTCAGATAAACTAAAAGTGTCAATAAAAAATATATTAATAATACTAGATACTGTAGGATCAAAGTTTATTGGAGAAATATTATTATATTTACAAACATTAAATAATACATTATCATTATGTGTCTTTAAAATTTGCTTTATAATAGCTATTTTATTACAAGTTAACAAAATATATTTAATTATCTTTAATTTTTTTAGAATTCAATAAAAAGTAATTTACTTTGACTTCTTCATAATAATTAATAAGTAATGGTAGAATAATAATTTTTTTTTTTAAGAATTAGATTATTATTTAATAACATTATCTGGGAGTTATTTATAATTTGATGTTCAATTACTTGGTTATAGTATTCTTGTAATGAATATGGAAAATTGCCTGGAATTCGCCTTGTAACGAAGATGCCCGGTTTGGACGATGTACTCACGTACATAAAATTAATTAAACACGTAAACCAAAAATAATTTCAGCTAATTGCTATTAATATTATTATATTTATTATTCAATAATCTTAAATACAGAATGGAGGGCGCCCAGTATAAACAGTAAAACTTAATAATTAATTATACTCAGTGATGTATTGGAGCGTATACGGTAATATACAGCGTATGCTCATAACAATATTTCTATAAAAGTGCACATACGCAATATAAATAATAATTTTATAAGTATACGGTAGATATACGACCATAATATTTTATAATTTATAAATTGTTGTTGTACATTTAATGACAATGAATATACATATAATTTTAATATTAAATGTATTTTGATTATTATTTATTTAATGAAAATAAATGTATAAGGTATTATGTTTCTATTAGTTGACTCATGTATATAGTATATTATATACCTCTAAGACTTAAAATTAAAAGATTTTAAACCAAAAAAAATTATTTAATAAAGTCTAGAGTCCTAGTTATAATTTATTTATAGTTATTATAAAAGTATAAAAACTAATTAATGTCATAATAATTATTTCAAGTAATTTTTTCTTTTTTAATGTAATCTTGAAAAAAAAAATATGGCATATACTCAAGACACGATTCGCTATAATGCATTGAAACGATAAGTAAGAATCAAAAAGACAATTAATAATTTTACGATACCCGATACCGATACAACAGCAGCTACGTACGAATGAAGAAGACAGCAAATAGACGTGACAGACCGTCCGATCACGTTATCCACGAAAGTTCATAAATTATTAACGGACCGTACGAATAATGCTAGCCAACAAATAATCGGCAACTTGTATAACGCTCTTGAATGTACGGTGTCCACTGTGCGACCGGTCGCTCGCGTCAACAGTATTTTCATCTCAAGAAAATGAACTTTTTATTGAATTGGTACGTAAATGTCCAGAATTAAATGGCTAATTCGAAAAAACTGCCGAAATTTGACAAACAAATATCTATTTATTAGCATTTTAAAATATCCTTCAGCGTCGCGGTTTAAAAATAAGGAATCAATCGTTTTCCTTTTTTTGGCATAAAATACGAAAACAACAATAGTTCATTCTCTTCCAATTCATTTTCTAATAAGTTTAGAATTAATTTATTATCGTTTAAAACACACAGCAACTCATTATTAGAAACGTTGTACCGTTGTATGTCAATAGACATATCGGCGTACTACTGACGAAATTTCGAACCGAATAACTACGACCGATAGCGCATTTACACACCGTAATTTTAACGTCCGGAACACGAATTTTTCGTCGTTAAACGACACACAGACGTACCGGGCGGGGTACAGTTCGCAACGTAAACAAAAATACAGTTATATTTCTATCTTATTTAGATAAATAAATAGGCTATCTGAAAATAATCATCTAGACTAATTAATCAATCGATGATTTGAGAAATGTTAAATCGCGAAATAATTTTAAACCGCGCTCAGTAAGCACAATTTTTAGTTTTAACTAGAACATCAGATAGTTTGTAATCGATAATAATAATAACAATAATAATAACATTTACAAAATAATCACGATAATAACAACGATTGGTTTATGCCGAACGATGCAAACGTTTGATCTACAATATTGAATATTAATTATCTGGTTTTTTTTTTATCTAGATACAAATTTTAAGTGTTATCTATTTATCTCATCTAGATAAATTTAAAATCATTTATCTGTCATCTTATCTATTATGGGTTATCATTGTACAAACACCGGCACGACTAGTCAGCGAGTCGCGGCGTAAAAGCACGCAATAAAACGGCACGGTCGATCAGAATAGCAATATTTTAGTGACGTGATATCGAAACTTTTACTTGGTATCGAATCGAATTAAAATATCGATATGAGTAATTATCGCAAGAAAAATATCGATAGCTGTATACAAGACGTATACCGTATACAAATTGCCAATATTGCTGTATGTAAAAAACCATAATAGCGTCGTTGTTCGAACACGGTGGTCAGGGATGTATTGGTAAATAATGTCTTGAGTATACGCCATATATTTTTCTCAAAATTACATTAAAAAAGAAAAAATTACTTGAAATAATTATTATGACGTTAATTTTTTTTTTTTATTTACATTTTTAGTCAAATAATTATTTTTTATCCTTAATAAAAATTATTTATAATAACTATAAATAAATTATAATTAGAACTCTACACTTTATTGAATGAGAATTTGTTTTGTTTTAATTTTTTAAATTTTAATCCGAAGAGGTATATAATATACTATACACACGCATTAACTAATAGAAACATAATACCTTATACATTTATTTTCATTAAATGTACAACAAATTTATAAATTATAAAATATTATGGCCGTACACTTATAAAATTATTATTTATATTACGTATACGCACTTTTATACAAATATTGTTACGAGTATACGCCGTATATTCGCTCCAGTACATCACTGACGGTGGTTAACATGTAACAATCAAAATAAGACGTAGGCAATATAATGTATTATAAAGAAAATATTAAGGTGAAATTAGCAGCTCAAACTTTTAGTGCAAGTGTAGCGAATGCACTTACGTTTTGTTCAATTAAAAATTATATACGGTTTGCAAATAGTAACTCCACTATACGATTTTGCAAATATATTAATAATATATTCGATTTTTCGAATTTTGAAGAAACTTTATAAACAAAATTAAATATAAAAGACCTTTATATATTGATCATGAATATGAGATATTAGAATTTGTCAGTAATGCTATTGCGTATTTACAGTCATTGAGAGATAACAATAATTGTCTTATTATTGAGTCTAAAATAAAAACTGGATTTAGAGGATTAATAGTGTGTTTAAAAAGTGTTCGAAATGTATTAAATGATGTTATAAGAAATAAAAAATTGGATTTCATTTTAACATACAAGATATCACAAGACCATATAGAAATGTTGTTTTCTGCGATTAGATCACGAGGGAGGTTATCACAATAATCCATCAGCAGCACAATTTGAAGCTGCGTATAAAAAATTATTGATACATATAAATTTATCAATTTCAAACGAAGCAAATTGTTTACACCAAGATTCAACAAATATTTTATATGTATCTAGTGTTGTAAAAAAATAAAAACAAATTTTTTTTAGATATTCTTTGTATAGGGGACGAGGATAATATCCTAACTAATGAAGAGGGGAATTATATTAATGAAAATATGTCAGAATATGATTATAAATTTGGAGTAAATAGAACCAGGGGTGTCATTTCAGTATTTAAATAGGGGAGGGAATATTGAAGCAGGCCAAGTTTTACGCCGATCGGGCCAATTTTGTTTGATATTAAAATTATGTTAGTAACTGACAATTTTATTTGCGATGCATTTTTTAGGAATGTACAATGCTTTTTAATTTTACCTAATTTTATTAAACATACCTATATCATTATTCACTGCTTGACAAACTATAATGACACAAAATACAAACGACAAAATGGTACAAATATACAAATTTACAATAATTCCGTCGACAATGTTATTGTAGATTATGAAAGTGGCGTATGGCGTTTGAATATTATGTATCGGCGCGATAAAATACGTAAAAAAAAATAGGGGAGCCGTGGTCCACCCTGCTCCCCCCGAATAGAACATATAGCAGGTTTTATATAAAAAAAAAAATTAACAAAACTTTTAAGTGTGATAAGTGTAAAGATGTTGTGATTAATAGAAATAATAATAAAACATTTGATGTAATTAATTTATGTATAATTTCAGAAAAAATGTATTCCTTGGATTCATAAAACTTTAAATATTCATAAAAATCCAATAGATTTTTTAATAATAAAAGTTATATCAAATATTAATATAAAAGAATATTTTCAAAATTTAAGTAATCATATATACAAACAATTCCAAATAAGTAATTATTTATTACAATTAATAAAATCAATATTGAAATATGAATATGAGTATAACATTATAAGCAGATAGCCTGACAAATATCAGAATGGTTTAAATAGTTAAATATTTTACAGCAAACATTTATTATTTATAATAGTATAAGTGTAAACAGTTTTTTTTTTTTTACATACCATATTATTTATTATTACCATAACTGCAACGGCTATATCGATTTTTGTCAATTCAATGAATTAAAAATATAATGATTTTGTGCTCAAATAATTAGTTGGAATTTATCCGTTTAAATATCTGTATAAATTGTCTTCGTATTTTTTAACCATCGTGCGGATGTAAGTTCCTCTAGTAGACATGACTTTTACGAGTATAAATCGTCCATCAACAAATCGCGATTCAAACGGCGGCCTCACATGTGTTCTGCCGCGTAACCGAATGGTTCCGGATTTCTTCTAAACGGAAACATTACTTTTACGTACGGTATTTCTGACACCGTTATTATTCCTGCCAAGTATGGATCGCCTACATTGTATATTATTATATCGTTATTATCTTCTTCTTCGACTATTTCAACGACGTCATTTGAACTTATTTCTATCGCGTGTTCTCCAGCCGATAATATCCTTTATAATATTAAATCGTAAGTAAAAATATAAATATTATTTTGTTAAGACGTGTATAATATAATATACTTCATTATGGCCACAATGTAGACGATATTCCGTGTTGCTTAACATTGTAAGGTGGAAAAGTATATTATTATATTGGTATTATAAGTATATTGGTTGAGGTACGGTCTCTCGTCGAATACAATCGGCTTTAACCGACCAAAGATACATCGTCTGGACGATTATTACAGCCTAACTCGCACAGCGGAATGTACATCAGGGTTGCCACCCGTCCCGTTTTGAGGCCCGCGTCCCGGTTTAATGAGTGTTGGGACACAATTTGTCCCATATTTGATTATTTCTTAACATTATAAGCAAATGTACCGTATATCTATATAATATTGAAGCAAGAAGCTGTTTTCATTTTATTTTTCATTTTTAACACAATTATAATAATTTGTTCCTAAATTTTATCTTCTTGTCTGTTGACTTAAGGATAGTTTTTAGTTTGTATTGGTACTACAATTAATATTAAAATACAAGTGAGAACCTTATATATATATATATATTTTTTAATATTTAAGTATACCTACCTACATAAGTTAGAAATTTTTTTTAAGACTCCTTAATTTTGCATACACAATAAAAGAAAAAGCCATATTTTGAATTTCAAGAAGCTATAAAAACCTACTATATTTTATTTCATTGGTATGTTAATAAATCAAATCTAATATTATTAAAAAAAAAATATATATTTTCCGTATTAATAGTGTTAAAAAAATATATGTGTCCCGTAAATTCGATAGTGAAAGGTGATAACCCTGATGTACATACTTAAAAAAGGTATTTTTGTGGGATTGACCTCAGAGGCGGCTTGTTGACACCTTTTACCGGGGCGCCGCCCAACTGCCTATAAGAGTTAGTACGTATGACGTGTTATCTTACATTATACGTATATATGCATAATATAAACAGCATTCTTATTTTAATTTTATAATAATGAATATTTTCCATTTTTTTCAAAATATACTCATTAGTGTGCTAGAATTTCAGACTTATTAGGTTCTGTTATTATATATGTTTATCATACATGATCTTATAAAAACACTGCTTTTTGTAGAAAAAAAAATAGTGGTGGGTGGGTGGATAATCCTATTTACTTTGCCCCGGTAAAATGTAAATGGTCAAACCGCCTCTGATTGACCTTATGCCCGTTAGAACACATATATCTATAACCTAATTTTCTACAGGAATCAGATTGTCGATGCATAGCATTTCCATTATTTCATTAATCGTAACCGGGCCTGGTTGATACAAAACCCCCGTTGACGTTGATTGCCAATTCAGTTTGTCGTATATGGTATGGTGGAAATTCATACGTATTCGTTGGAACTCGGTCCCTCGATGTAGCAATGTCATCAAATATCGTCTAAATAGTAAATATATCTTATTATTTTCTACCAGGCTTTGAACAAAAATTTATATTATTTATTTATATATTAGGTAATTTACTGCAACTATGGTCTGGGATCTTCGTAATCAATTTTTTATAACATCTAAAACTTCCTTCTGAGGAGCCTCTACACCAAACAGTATATGACATTCGCACTTACATGGCTTGCCAGTCATATTGCCCAACATTGTAAGGTGGAAAAGTATATATATTGGTAGAGGTACGGTCCCTCGTCGAAGCTATGTCATCAAATACGACGTTATGTACATTATGAATACTATTTTGAGTGCCACAATTGAGGTCATTTTCCGTAATTCGTCATGGTTTTTAATTTGTTTTATAAACAAATATTCAAAGCGATTGGACGACCTAGAATATGGTATACGACAATGAAAAATAATTCTTATCAAAAGAATTGCGTCGGCATAAACAAAGTAAATTCTCATCATTTTTAACTACAAATTGATTACTATAATTATAAAATAAGTAAAATGAATAAATTAAAAATGTTTTTCGTTAAGTTAAGTCTCAAAAGTAATATTAAAAATCAATGAAACTCTCTTTTTGAATATCGATTCTCAACTTTTGTAAACTACATTATATATCATATTATAAATATAATATTTGTAGACTTTTACAGTTTTAGGCATCATAGGTATTTTATTTGAATATTTACGAAAATATCCGGTTACAAATAAACTGACAATTCTCGATTTTCCTTATATGTTTTTAATAATAATAAAAAATACCGAAAATTTTATCTAATTGTAAACATGTTTTAAAGGCATTGAAGAAGCCACTAACGCTGGAAAAATGTTAAAACAAGGAAATTATACATTTGACGTAGTGCACATTGCATAGAAAAAACGATTCTAAGCGAAACTCAATATATTACAATATGCTATACTGATAATCCATTCCAAAATTTTATCACGTGTGTAAATTACGAAAATAAATATTTAAAATAAATTTCAAGTTCCTACGATCTAATCTAAATAATGAAACCATAATTTTGCCGATTTTCAAGAACTCTTACTTTAAAAGTTACGAAAAAAAATTGTCAGTCACGATTTTCAAAAAATTTTGTAATAAGATTAAGTAGTTTACGATTAGACTTCGATAAAAATTACAAAGCGATAAAACAAAAATTTACGGAAATATTAAACATTTTTGGAAAAATTTTTTGAGAAATTCGAAAAATGAGCTAAATAAAGTACCAACTAGACACGATTTACTACCGAAAGCATGCCCTTACTTGTGATAATCGGCCCATTATTTAAGAAATTTAGAAACATATATATTAAATAAATAAAATAAGAAATGAGTAAGCACAGTCACTATAACATTTATATAAAAATTAAAATATAATATTATTAAATACAAATTATAATAATAATACTTAATGGTAAATAAAAAAAATTAATAAAACTATTTATTATATAATATTAAGTCGATAGTATACAATCTGAAATATCCGAGTAATGGTGTTAGACTTAATAAAAAATAATATTTTAACCCTTAAATGCGCAATAATTTTTTAGTTTTTTGCGTGAAATATAAAATTTCATTTTAAAATATAATTTTTGGAAAAATGTTAAAAAAACATTTAAAATACTTGAAATTTACGATTTGCTACCGAAAGCATACTCTACTTATGGTAATCGGACCATTATTTCTACTCAAAAAAGTGTTTTCATACATTAGAAAAAAAAAATCTTTGTAAAACCAATACATTCTTCGCTTCGCTCAGAATCTAAAACTTAATCGAAATGAAATTTAATGATATAAATGGTTTTTGTAATAATTATTAGTATCTATTATGTTGAATCTTAATCACTATGTATCTACAACAACAATTGTCAATATGTCTTCATTTAAAATTACAATATTCTTATTAAAATAATTAATTAATATTATTATTATAATTATATAATTTAAATTATTATTAATTTTATATTTTTACTAGGTAGGATTGGATACATTTTGGAATTAAATAATATACTACCTTGCAATCCTTTATCCATCGTTCAAACAACGACTATTATAGGTATTTGTATATTTTAAAATATCAAATAATGTTTTTTTACATACTTATAAAACAAATATCTATAAGTTTGTTGGAGAATGTGGTTATTCAAAAAGGTTTTTTTTTGAAAATATGAAGAAATATGTTCATTAAGCAGATTGTTGTTTTAAATAATATCAAGTAATATTCTAATAAACGTTACATTGAATAAAATTGTTCAAATATTTCGTGAATCACATAATCGTCACTTTATTTAATGTCTAAAATATTATTTAATAATATTTTTTTAAATCTTTTAGATTTAAGTTATTACTTGAATTTTGAAATCTCAAATATTAATATTCTTTTTTTTTTTTAAACAAATTATATATTTTCATGTATCAACTAATCAGTCTTTATACAATATTATTGTGCACATACGATCAATTTTTGTAAAGAACTTTTAAAATGTTATTATTTATTTATGTTTATTGTTATCAGGAAAATAACAAAAAGAAGTTAAATTATTATCAATAGTTGGAACAAAATATAATAAGAAATGTGTCTTCATTAGAAATGATATTTTTTTGTTTATGATTATATACATATAAAATACAATTTCTATAAAACAGATACTAAAAAAATATTTAAAAATTAATTAATTAATTGAATTTGAAAATATTTTAATACTAGGTAAATAGGTAGGTACCTTACTAGTCGAAGTAAAAAATGAATTATATTTAAATAAATATAATTTAAACATGTGTGTACGCATGTGTTATTATATGTTATTATGATATATTATTACAAATTTATAACAATCTTGTTTATAAATGTATAATTAATGGTAATAAATCGCAAAAATATTGAATAATGTAGATTAATAATATTATAATGAAATGTACTATTTTATGAGAGTTCTTTTAATTGTCGACATTTGATTTTGATAATTGGGCAATTTTATTCTTAAAATAACGTGCTGGCTTGCTGTTGTTGAAGAATAATAATTATAAATCTAATGATGCATTAGAAAAATATACTGTGTGTTTCACGTTAATAGTAACACTAAATATTTTCACACTGATGACTTTAGATCGAGATGGGAAGTTTTTCATAATGTTAGTAGTATACCTAGCTATCAGTGCACATTTTGCGTTAAGTTCAAATTGTATGTCTTACGGTGTGGATATGCGTAATAAAACCTGCTTTTTAAAACGGCAACACCTATTATATAATATAAGGAAATAGAACTCTCTTTTTTTTCTATAAAACATTTTGATATTTACACTATTTGCAGATCTTGAAAATTGACTGATTTACAACTATTTCAGTTCCAAATAAAATACTATTTCTAGCCTTTCAAAAGAAATTAGAACGTTTATATTATAAAATAAAAAAATCATACTTTCAACTTAGAATAAGAAAAATAAGAAAAAAACAGTCGAGTATATTGACCCACCATCCATAAGTGCAACTAGGGGGGGGCTGGAGAAACAGCTCCTTAAAATAGAGGCTCTATTCTTAACTATTCTGGCCATATCAATTTTTTTTTTAAAAAATATTTTAATTTAGAGCTATAGTCCCCCCTAAATTTTAGCACTACTTCCGCCACCGCCACCGATAAATGGCAATGAAAGTTGACAGTACGACTTATCATGTACAAGAATTGAATTGAAAAATGTTCAAATTGATTACCGGAAAAATAATTACACAATTATAAAATATAAAATAATAAAAAATACAATCGTAATTTAGAAACGTTTTTTGAAAACCAAGAAAAAGTATTTATATATATATATATAATTGAGTTAACTGTTAATCAGTCAAGTTTCAAAATAGGAAAAAAACGTAAAATTTTGAAAAGTAGCGCAAAATATATGCTCGTATACCCCTAACGTTAACATTATGAAAAAATTCCCATCTCGAATAAAGTTCATCCGGCTGAAATATTTTATGTTACTATTTAAATAAAACACATT
This sequence comes from Eriosoma lanigerum, assembly GCA_013282895.1. NCBI lineage: Eukaryota > Metazoa > Arthropoda > Insecta > Hemiptera > Aphididae > Eriosoma > Eriosoma lanigerum. Next base: position 25,370,327 of record CM023362.1, on the reverse strand, counting down.
GTACATGATTATTATAAATTAAATTGGAAAATATTATATAATAAAATACTGGACGAAATAACAATTAAATAAAAATATATGTATGCATATAATTTATGCATGCGTGTGTTATATATATATATATATATATTATTATTACAATAATCACGAACTTATTAACTTAAAATTATTGATAATTAAATTCAAATAATATATTGAATAGTATAGATTACTTAATAATTATGTTATAATGATATGTATAATATTCGGAGTCTTCTTAAAGTTATTGATAGTTGATTTAATAATTAGGTAAATTTATTCTTAAAATAGTATTTGATTATTTATTGTTGAAATATTATAAATCTAATGGATATAGAAACAAATTTTGCGAATGGAGCAGGTTTGCAGGACGATATATCGTTCTTGTGATTTGAGTTGAGACAAAAAAAAAATTGTATATAAAAATTAAGTATAAGTCAAAAGGTTAGAAAAAAATTAACTACAATGGAAACTGTCAAAATGACGTTTTTCCTGATTTGGGTATAGACAAAACAAAATAATTATTTGTATTTTTATAAATTATTTATTCTAAAGTCATATATAATAATTAAGCAAGGGAAGCATAATAACGAAATTATTTTTCCCGATTATTAATGAAACATACAAGAGTTTATTTAAAAAATAATGAGATAAAAAATTTAATATAAATTTTTCAAAGTGAGCAGGGCAATAAGTCATAGGAAAAAAATAGGTACATTACTACATATTGTATTTAAATAGAATTACGTTTAAATTTAGAAAACATTTTGCGAGGTCATTCGTAATGAATTTGGGAAAAGGAAAATGTGGTTTTGATGTGGTATGTGCAAAAAATAGGCACATAAACAATAATATACGCAAAAAAATATATTATAAGATTATAAAACTAATTAATAAAAAATAACTAATAATTAAATTTATTATTTTATGTTTGAAAAAATAACAAAATCTTCAATGAATATCCTACAATGTCAGTATAATATTATAATAATTATAAACTTTTATATACAATTATTATGTGTGGTAGATTATTACTTGCTATTTGTATCTAGATATTTTTAATTTAATATTAAAAATAAAGATTGAAAAAAAAATATATATATATATATTGTATAAGTTTTATTTAATACAAAACGGTAGATGTAAAATAGCTTAAAGTATATAGACACTTTACACTTAGGATACTAAAAATATCCTAATAAACATTTGAAAAAAAATCCGCAATACCTACTAACTTGTACGTACTTACTTGTTACGTAAGCGCGTCGGCGTACCTATGAAGGGGAGGGAGGTTCAATGAAGGAATTCGCCCTCCCCTCCATGACCGCGTAGGTTAGGTAGAATATGTGATTTATATTTATTTACTTAAATATGCAAACGATTATGGGTTTTTTTGAAACTTTTCCGCCACCCACATAATAACTATCTGTGTACTCCCACTACTACATAAACATCTTCCACCATATTCGCATTATACTGGAAAATTTCCGCTTTTCGTTAGAAAATTTAGAAAAAAAACAAAATAAGATTTGTTCATTAAAAATAAAGTTTTCATAATTAAAAATATCAAATTGACACACCAAAATTATATTTTAAAATAATTACATTTATTACTTATAACAATACATATAACTGTAACAAATCATTTTTAGCATATTATGCATATTTACGAATAAAAAAAAAAAAATAAATAAATACAAATATAAATATAAGAAAGAGATATAGGCCAAGTTGGCTATACAATATGAGTGTTCTCATAGGTTAGACGGAATTGATTTTATGTTTCGTGATAACTAATGCAATTTTAAATGTAATGACTTAATCATTAAACTAATATGACTAATCCTAAGCTGCTCAACCTAATTACAAAATATTTTGAAAATCGTAAATCATTTTTTTTTTTTAACGTCTTTAAACTTCACATTAATGTTTGATTTTTATGTTTTTAAAAATGTAAACTTTTTCGATAAGAAATAATTATCTGATTATAAAAAGTTTTTGAGTATTCTCATAGGTAATTTACAGATGTGATAAAATTTTGGAACGGATTATCAGTATAATATTGAGTACCTGCATAAAATAATGATTTTTTTTGTTTTTGATATATTTAAAATTGTTAGAAACTAATAATTTAAGTATATATAAATATATAATTATACACTTTGTGAGCATATACTCACATTTTTTTTACAACTATACACCACTGGTCTCATTGATACCAAATCGTTTAATTAATGAAATCTATTATGTATTTATATATTTTATATATATTATTATTATTAAATACTAATATAATTTTAACACAAAAATTTATGCCTACAATAAATTAAATATTTAATTTTTCTAACAATATAGATGTCATTTCCTAATCCGCAGTTTTGTATGCGCCATCATTGTACAATATACTATACGTTGCGCACCAACCATTTCAACAGCAATTATTGCAGATGTACACACTGAAAAGCCTGCGCCGGTGCAACAACAAATGTTTTATAAAGTAATAATCAATTATTAGAATTATGCATTTTGAATATTATACTTGTTTAATTCTTCAATAATGTTATTGTGCTATTTATCTGTGTTTCAGCAAAATTGCAGTATTATGCGTCAACAACTGCACGGAGAAGTCAAATGCTGCCGTACAACCTGCAGCCATCAGGAAAAAATAACAAAAAACAAGAAACGAGTAATTTAATTTGGAAAAATAAATATAATAACCTAACAAGAATCAATGTTTTTAAGTATGTTTATACCAAATTGTATGATACGAAAAATGTTAAAATTAAAAACAATCGATTAAAATATACCTGAATTAAGTAAGAAAAAAAAGAAAATACAAAACACTATTGTATAAATTTTATTATTGACAAAAAAATATCACTAAACACATATGTTAAAATTAATTCACAATGCTATTTTGCTAATTTTGTGTCTATATATGCTTTATATAAACATACTGAATATTAAAATTTGGCATTTTGTTACAGGATGCAAAACGTGCAAGAAAGCATTTGGGCAGGTGCCGATGGCTGCCAAAGCATGTAATAATTTAATTTAATTTTTTTTTTATGACATTACAAAATAACATAATTTATAAGTAGATGCTAGAAATATTATTAACAAAAAAAAAAAATATATATGTATAAAAATTAACAACACAAATGAAAAAAAAATTCAAAATAATATATTTAAAAATAATAATGATATATTTAATTATTCATTTAGATTGAAAAACTTAAGCGTCAAGTACAAATGTTAGAAGACAAAGTTCGCTCGCATAAAATTGTAAGCGACAAATAATAATATTAATAATAACAATGATAATATATATACACAACTTTACCAACAGATATTTTTTTAATGTTTGTTTTAGATTAATACCATGGCAGAAACATTTAAAAATATAGGTAGTTTAAAAATATATACATATATATAATCTATAACTATATAATAGAAGCAAAATTAATTATCACTCACCTATATAACATATCCATTTAATTTCTTAAGTATATATTATACTCTTAAGATTGATTTATATTATATACTGTATATTAGTTATAAAATAGGTATATCGAATCAAATTTGTCAAATTATAAATTACAACAATATCGCAGTTTTCCACCTTTTTTTTTTCTGATAGTATTTCTGATGCAAAAAAAAAATGCATTTATAGAGTAGCGATATATAAAGAAGAATCATGTATTTGAAAAAAAAATAATAAGCATTGTAGTTCTATTTTATTTATTTAACCACATTTATTTTTATTTAGGTGGTCCAAATAGATACAGATGATACAAAAAATATGTAATATTTTAAAAATGTAATAAACAATTGTAATAATAATAATAATAATAATAATAATAATAATAAAAAAAAACAATAAAAATAATTAATTTAATATTAATAATCTTGTGATCTTAGTTGTACAAATTATGTATAAGTTTATATAATTTTATTTTTTTTTCTGTGTTATAAATTAAATTAAATAGCACTTACTATAATCAATCTTTGTTTTTTTTATGTCAATACAATACAATATATATTTTTATGATAAAAAAATGAATGTATAGAAATATTATTTGTATAATAAATTATTAGTGTGTTCAATGTGATGGATGGTGTTGTTTCTTTGATAGTAAATCTAGTATTTTAAGATCTATATTAGAAAGTTGAATACGCAAATCTGATTCTATATTTATTTTTAGCATACACACAAGTAGACAATCAATAATTTGAAGAAACAAAAGCAAAAATGAAAAATTTTTGTTATTTCATTGCATTGAATGAAATGATATCTGGCTTAAATAGCCGCTTTTATCAAGAAAAGCTAAAACTCATTGAAGGTATTTGGATTTCAATCAATTTAAATCCTACTGAAGACAACATGAAATATTTTTAAATATTATTCAATACTGATGTTAATGAATTAAAGGCAAAAATTAAATTACTAAATAAAATGACTACTTCAGAAGTATTAAATATGAAAGGTACATCAACTAAAATAATCCATAACTGGGTACATTGGTTAAGTGATGGTCATCGTTTAACTACTTTTTAATCGATTTATTCATTATTTCAATTATTCTTAAATTATTTTTAACTGTGCCCGTAACAAGCTGTTCTTTTAAACGTTCATATAGTGAAGTTATGGTCTACGATGAATCAAAAAAGACTAGATGCATTATTAAACATGTTTGTTGAGCAAGAGGTAACTAATTCAATCAATTATGATGAAATAATTGCGAATTTAAGATTTTTACAGCTGTAGAATGAAGATTAATACTTTAAACTTTAAATAATCAATCAGTATATTGTATACAATATAATGCTTGTACTAACTACTAGTTTTACTGTATATCGGTTTTTATAATTAATTGTATATATATATATTTTTATTTTATTTTTTTAATAAGGGGTGAGTGTTCAGAAAAAATAAAAGCCACACCTGAAACAGAAGTCTGTACACGCCTACAAATACAAGTAATATGTTTATTTGAATTTAAATTAAATAATGTATCGTTCGAAGTAGGTATCTGTGAACATTCAGACACCTCCAATATGTAATATATTTCACTTTGGGATTAGTAATCAAATTATAATAAAAATGATGTGTATCGAATTCTTTGTTCATTTTATTAAAATCGACTCGATTATTCCACATAAACTTATCCGCCAATGTCGTGACACCGTGTCCTCGTTATGGCGAAACGCTTTCGTCAGTTGCCTATTTAGGTATTTTATGACAAACTCCTTCACATAAACAATTTTTAAATCTAGTCATAATTTTATTTAAACTCCTTCAAACTTTAACATAATATACATATTCACGTTTTGATTTGTGTGTTTTTTAATTTTGAAGACACTTTCGTGGAGAAATAATTGGCAGAGTAGAGTATACTTTCGGTAGAAAATCACATCTACTTAGTACTTTACGTAGTTCATTTCTAAAATTTTTCTTAAGTGTAAGAAAATTATCGATATTCATCAAAATTACAGTTTTTTGTGAATTTAAATATTTGTATTAATAAATTAACATTTTGTACTATCAATTCATGATATTTATTTATATTTTAAGTAATATATTAAAATTTAAACTTAAAATAATAATAATACATTCTTTTTTTTTGTTATTATAATAGATTTGAAAAATGTGATCAGCCTTTATATAAAGTACTATTATCATTCATTAAAATTGTAGTGAATATCATAGCATTGCAGTTATACAATATTTCGAGAAAATACTAAATAGTTATTTCAAAAATTATACAGGTTAGATATAATTTGTTTCTTTAGACAGGAATGGAACTACTGAAGTTAAATAGTAATAATTAGTTCAATATTTGGACACTGTTAGATTATTTTAAATCGCATCGTGTGCGAACGGAGCGTATCGTTGATCACGTAGATAACTCCGCTAAAGTTGATAATGATTTCAATACCAAACACGAGGTTACAACAACTATAACAAGCCGAGATTTTTCGTTCAGTGTAATTTGCGTCCAAGAAAATACCTTTCTTTATAACGTAAACCTATTTACAATTATTATTATTTACTATATTGGTTTATGCAAAATTAAAATGATGGCGTGATACATATTATATAGCATCGAACAATGAACTATGTTTATTAATTATAGTATGGTTTGAAATTGTTGTTTTTTAAAACAAATTTTTACATAAAAAAACCATGAATGGACTTCAATATTTGCAATTAATTGTGTTGTTAGTGATGCGAATAAAAATGTATGTATAACGCATTCGAGTATCCTGAGAAAACGAAAAACGTTTAACGCATTGTTATACTAATAAACACGTAATACTATGTGCTAGTATTTGTTATTATATATATTTATTTAAGTTGTGGCAAATTAATTGGATAAATTGTCTTGTACTTAAACCGTATGGTTTTGTATAACATATTATACAATAAGTATTAATATAATGTACAATCACGATAATTTGAATGACATATGGCCAGTGGCGCCGGAGCTAAGTAAGGGGGCATTTGACCCCCCCGTTAAATATATCTGGGAGCAAATTTTAATTTTGCCCCCCTGAAAATTTGTCATCATAGTTATACACTTAATACATAACATTTTAGAGTTATGGTTTGTATTTAAATTACATTTTTATTATTTTTAATATTTATATAATATTCGTATAATATGTAATAAAATGAATTTTGAAAAGTTGTATAATAAATAAAATTAAAAACAATTTTAATTTCATATTCAAAATTGAATTAGGTAAATAAGACTATTAGTTTAATCTACAAAATAGTAGTTAAATTTATTTTATAAAAATCAATAATTATTTATATTTTATTTTAATATACAAGAAAAATAGTTCCTCAGCCTCTGCGTATGGTTACGGTACTTATTAATGAATGCAATGATTTTATTTCAAAATCAAAAATTTAATAAATTACAACTTTTCAGTCATATATACATTTTGCAGTTTTGCATTGGATATGACAAAACATACCTGTAAATATATAAACAGTTTTATGAACATTTTTAGTATTAATATCTGTCTCTGGCAATGATTTTGGTGAATTTAGTGATTTGGTATGATAAATAAAATAACTTTAGGATTTAATTTTATATATAATGTACTGTATGATTTTGATTTATCGATTACAAACTGAATGAGAAGAACTAATTTACAAAATATGTGAATCTTGCCACTTTCCAAGGACAGCATATAATTGAGATGAATAAATATGAACTATGGTACTGCACTAGATAACACTACAGATTTTATAAGAGCCAAATGAATTTACCCATACAATTGTGCGTAGTTAGTGGTTAAATACAGAAAACATTTAAATTTATCGTACACCATAATATTAAAAATGTTAAACGCGCAGGCGGTTTCGTAAAGAAATCATATACTGTTGTACCAAATAAAGGTATACAAATATTGTATTGGAGATATTTTTTGAATCATGATACAAGTAGCACTTTTATAATAATAAAATATTTTTAATGTTAATTTATTAATAAACAAATATTATATTAAATAATTATAATTTATTAACATTGTAGAGAGGGGGGCCACAGTAGCTGCTGGAGTTGTTTATTTTTTGGGGGGGCATAATTAATATTTTTACTTGTAGCTACAATCTTCCTCCGAATGCTCCCTTCCACAAAAGAAACATTCTGAAAAATAAGAAATCTAAGGATTGATAAAAAATATGCATAACTACTTTGTAAATATATACATTTAAATTTACATAAAATATTATTAATATGGATATTAATTATATAGTGTCTTTTGATCTGTTACATATTTTCAAAATCTAATTTTTGAAATATATAAGTATATGTATAATGTATTAATAAGTCACAATTTTCATTTCAATATTTGTAATACCTAATCTACTACATATTTGATTGACTAGATCATTTATATAGCTAGTTCTTAATCATAGTATTACAAAAATTTTGAAATCAAATTTGTAACAATGAATTACTATTATTATTACTATGCAATTTATAATATTAAATCAGGTAAGTTGTATGTAGGTTACATAAAATAAAAAATTGTTTAATATCATAAGTTAACCAAATGTAAATTTGTTTGAGGACTTCAAAATACGAGCCCATAAGCAAAACTAGGAATTGTTATTAGGTCTAATCAAATGATAAGTATTCAGTGTCGGATTAAGATTTTTGTGCCTGTAGGTAAACATTTTTCTGACAATTATTCTACCAATACATTTCTACCTTCGATTAGAATCTAAAAAATATAAAAGTAGTAGTATTTTATAAGACAAATTGTAATATTCTAGTCTTACATTTTGAAAACTCTTAAAATTAAAAAAAAATGTTGTTCTTCTAATAAAAAAAAAAAATTTAAACGATATATTATTTTAAATTTTATTATGTCATTTTTCGGTGCCCCTCAGAATGAGACGCCTGCAGGCATGTGCATAGTGGTTAATCCGGCACTGTAAGTATTAAAAAAATTGTACTATCAAATCTATACAGTAATTTACTTATTTTTTTTTTTTTAATGTAATGGAAGTTTTTCTATAAGGTAAAATAATTAAATTATTTATAAAAATATTTTATAATATTAGGCGACATTTTAAATATAAATTATATTAAATATTTGAAAACAAAAATCACTTCAATTACTATACCTACGAATAATTCAAATATAAATACAATTATATACCTGTTGTTTATAGTACCTACTATAATAGGCCCAGTGAATATTAATAATTCCGAAAATATACATAAAAACTAAAATAAAATAAATTGAATAAATTCAGGCGTTTTAAATAGGCAACCTAATCCTCTTACACCAGATGTAGTTTGGGTAGTGGACAATCCAAGATTAACACTCGTAACATACGGCAATTTTTATAGCGGGAAATTATGTGCCTGGTTTGTGCGATAGCACATAATTTTACATTATCTGCTAAATTCTATCATTGATGTTTTAGTTTTAATCGTAATTAAAAAATATCTTACTAAATTATTAGAATTTTTTTAAAAAAAACTCAATGTCAGTATAAAGGAAATTTAATTACGAAACAGATTAAATTTATTTATATTATTGAGTGATCTGTGACGGAATAATTAAAATATTGTTACCCTCGTGAGTGTTTTCACACCCATCACATCTACGACAATCCATCTCCCTCCGAACAGTTTGCTGTCCTGGAGAGGAAAATTTTATAATTACTCCATTTAGGAGTTACACGACCGGGCCAGATATATAAAGATTATAATAATATTGAATATAATACTGTATACTTATTTTATAATGTTTTTCCTAAAAATACTTTATATCTAATTGATCGAAATTCTATCGAGTTGGTAGTATACATTTTTATTGATATTGTCTACACACCCGCACACCAAAAACACTCTTTTATCCTCACCACAAGTAGAGAAGTTGTTCGTGTGTCGTCTAATCGGTTGTCAACAGTGCAGCGGACTTCAGTTCATAACGGGCGGCACACATACGAAATTAAATGACTGAAAATTATTGATTATAAATAAAATCGGACGTTACATATTCCATTATTAAAATTTCATTTGAATTGTTTTATGAAAATTTCAGCGACGATTGCTCAAAAACTTAGGATTCACTATCACTATCAGAAGATGAGGTTTTGTCTTTTGGCCACTGTTTTTTTGTTTTGTTTAATGTTGCTGTGATGCTCACTTTCTGTAAATGAGTACGCTAACTCTATCTGAGCATGCCAAGTTTTATTAAAATAATCGAAATTTCATCAATTAAGATATAACCATTATTACAGTAAAAATGTAATGAAAAAAATAATAATTGACAGAATATGGACTGATAAAACAAAATTTGCACTAATATAACAAAAAAGTACTTTTTAAGTAATAAAGTTCAAAATATGCGAATATATGCAATATAAAATTTTACTACCATTGTAAGTTAGATTAGAAACGACACTATACTCACTTAGAAACTTGTATAAAACAAACTAAATAATATATACGAAAAATCAAATATTTTTAAGATATTTTAATCATAATCAAATATAAAAAATTTAAAAACAATAACCTAAAACCTGTATAAATGATTAGATAAAAAAAAATGAAATACACAAATATACTCACATTAAAACCTGAAGTTTAACAAAAGAAAACAAAAATCATTATACTTAAATATATATTTTAATATAATCCATAAATTCGTAGAAAAACCAATATAGAAAGAAACGTTGTGAGCTTTCTGTGCGAAATAAAATTAATTAATTAATTTTATAACTTTTATGTATACTTTACAGATGTCCTAAATATAACCTAACCTTCAGACATTTTATTTTTTTTCTCAAATGAAATCTGTATTTTACAGAAACTTCTATTAGGATTACAAAAATATATTGAGGTTGAGAGACGATATTTTGAGCAACTACTATAAATACAATTGTAAATTTAAATTAAAAAAATTAATTTTTTAAAAAAAACTATTTTATTTATTTCATATTTACAAAATAAGATTGCTATTTCACACAATCGAGTATAATCAATTACCAAATACAAGATAAAAAAACTTTGTTTTTAATTTAATTAAGTAACACTATTAGTAATTAAAAAATAAACGTTACCAGGGAATTTCTGGTAAAATTCTCACCTAAAATGATGTGTCACACAGTAAATACGATTTTGAGCACCACCTGACACCACTTTGCACCATTTTGGTGAAAAATAATGTGACCCAACATTTTAGGGTAGAATTTTGCAACAAATCATGTGGTACGGGTTATTTTTAATTATTATTATTATTTAACGAGTAATTATGCTAAGTCCGAAATCTTAAAGCTAATAAAAAACGGAAAAAAATTTTCTCATTTTTTCGTCATACTGAGTACGAATATATGATTAGTTGTATAGGCTAAGGAAACACCCTGTATAAGATTATAGGAATAAAAAAGTTAGGAACTTAATAATTTAATGGACGTTAAAAAATAACTCGTTTTTCTCCTCATCATTCCGTGCTCGACGGCTCCTAGGTGGCTTCTCTGGGCGGTAGAGTTTTGTTTGGTTTTTTTTTATTTTACGGCTGCGGTTGGCGCCTTACGCTTCAAGACCGCGAACTTGCATGCTGCTGTCTTATGGCCAATTTTGTGGTAACTGAAAAATCCTAATACAAAATTAAATTAAATTGAGGTAAAAACGTATGAATTAAATATATTTAATAATAATGAATAAAGTACCGACTTAAGTGTACTAAAAATTGTAATATATGCTTTATAAAATGTATCGCCTTATAAAACATTAATTTATGGCGATAAAATATTAAAATATGTTACGAAATAAAAAAAAAATTTGCACTAAAATACAGAATAATGTACACAAATAATTACAATCTACAGATCACAGTAACTTAATACGCGTACTTAACTTTACTTAGCTAAAAATAAATTTAAATGAACGATCACGTTTCTAATACATTTCATCAATTAAGATATAACCATTATTATAGTAAAAATAAAAAATGTGCACTAATATAACAATAAAATACTTTTTAAGTAATTAAGTTCGAAATATGCGAATATATGTAATATAAAATTACTAACTTTTTATTAAATAAGTCATAAAATCAATTTCTGTCCTACTTTACAATTTTTAATGTTGAAGGAAAAAAAATATGCAAATGCATAACATCTACATTCTAAATTATTTATTAAAATATATTTACGGCCTCTAAATCCTTTCCGTAGTCGTGCACCAAGGTGACTACACTATTAATCTTATTGTTACGGAACATCTAAGAACAAATAACAAAATAATTTTTTTAATATTTTTTTTTTTTGTTAACATATCGTAACAACACGAAAATAAAATGAAAAAAAAGCTGTTTAAACCGATAGTAATGTTATATTATTTCTATTATAATTGATTATTGCGCCATGTTTACTTAAAAATTCACAACCTAATATTATTGCGGAAGATAATTTTTTTATAATATGTACGTATACTGAAAATGTCTAAGTTGATATATGTGCACCATATGCACTCTATCTGGTCCGAGTAATTTTATATTTGATTCGTAAATTTTATGTTTGAAATCTAATAAATCCGTTCTGATACAATTAACGTTTGCACCTGTATCTATTGTAATTTGAGTTAATTTATTGTTTATTTTGGCGTTTATATGCAAAAGTTTTGTTGATGTACTTAAACTATTTATTATTTTAGATTTTTGTGTTGTTTTGAATGTTGAACTATTAACAACTGAGTTTGACCTTTTTTTTAGTTTTTTGTTTATTAATAAATTTGAAGCATGTTAAAGCGGAATGACCTAAACTCACATATTTGACATTTCGTGTTGTCTTTATATTTTACTTTACTTTACTAACAATCATTGTATGTATGATGAGTTCTGTGGCATAAAGTGCATTTATTTATTTTGGGTTGTTTATGCGTTTGTTGTGTGTATTTTGATATATTAGTATGGGGAGGTAGTTGATTAAATGCATACGGGTTATTTGTCCAATATGGATTCTGTGTATACCACGGTTGTTTATTGTAAGAGTTATAATGATTTTGTTCTTGTATGTTCATATTATTGTTGTTAAGTTGTTCGTTAATTTTTTTCAGTTCATTAATTATTAAATTTTAATGTGTTATTGTCAGTATTTATTTGTTGAATTTTAGATTGGATTATTGAGTTTTCTATTTCACGAGGGGATTGTATGGTATCTCTCGTTATCATGAATTCTATTAATTCATATTTTCTAACATTCTTTTTTAGTTCCTCTAGAGTATCATTCCCCATTATCCCTATATATGTACCTAGCGATTGATGGTCTTAGACCTTTTAAAATCTAACCATTTCACTCTCTGACATTTTATTGTCAATGCGTCTACACAATGACTCGGCCTCGTTAATATAAGTAACTGTTTGTTCGTCAGGCTATTGCTTACGTTTTTCTAACATAACGCGCATCATATCTATTTGTGCAGGTGGTTCGAATTCGGTTTTAAGTTTACTTTCTAATTCGGATCATGTGATGTCCGAGCTATCTTGTACTTTTTCATAAAATGTGAGCGCATCATTTTCTAAATAAACTGCTATATATAAGGTTTTTTTCTTTATCAGATTAACCGTTAATAATTGATACCCTATCGAATTTTTTTAGAAAGGAATTTATATTTTCTGAAATGTTGCCTGCAAATTTGCCTGGCTGATAAAATGGTTTTTGTTATCAGACATTTTAGAAGTGTCTTCTGGTTGTGTAAAGGGGTTTGATATACAGTCAATTTCACTATTCGGTGTTAGAAAATCTGAGGTAGAGGATTCTCCTCTTAGATAAGTTAATAGTCTATGTTTTAGTTCAAGTACTGTTCCCAAAGTTATTAAATTTCCGCGTTCTAACTCAAAAATTAATTTTTCTTTATTTAATTTGTAAATCCAACATGTTGATATTTTATTAAAATCTATATCGGGAAATTTTAATGTATGTGTAGTGTTATTCTGTTCAGACATGTATTATTTTAAGTAAAGAATAGTATTTTACCTATTTTTGTAAGATTTCGTCGTATGTATAGTATGTATATAGCTAATAAAGTAAATTATTATTAGCGTTGGTTATGTTGAATAAGCTATATAATATTATCTAAAATCTATGTTAGTAGAGAAGGTTAATAATAAAAGCGAATATGTTATGTTAAACTATAAAGGTATTTGTAAAATCATATATGATAATAGTTTGTATTATTTGTTTAAACATTTAATAAAAGAATTTAAAAATAAAAAATAAAATATTCAATTAAGTTAAATTCAAATTACTTTTAAGTTTAATTAAAACTTATTTTTAATTATATAAAAAATTATTTATAAGTAAATTATTTAAACCCCATTTTTTTCAATACTATAGAAAGTAATTTTTATAATAATTGCTCATTCTCTTCACGTGCCGCAAGGGGTTTAAAAATAGCCAAAGTGGTTAGTTTCATAGTTTTTTGAGTTTAATTGAAAAACTATAGCTCTTATTGACATAAAACTGTATAGAACTTAAATTTTAGATCATATTATTCAATTTCTCGTACATCTACTATTTTCTAAGATAAATTAAAATATACATCAAATTTAGTTTTTTTGAAAAAAGTTAATTTTTTCCCATTATTTAAATGTACTCGATGAACGGTAAATTTTGCAGCAAAATGTTGTACATCGAAATTATACTAAATTAAATTTTATACAAGCAAGGTTATTTGTAAAAATTGCATTGGAACGTATAATATACATATACAAGTTAAATGGCTTTTCGGATTTTTCGAGCGTCACAAAATATTATTATAATATTACACAAGGGTGTAGTACTGTAGCGTATAGAGATAAATCTTGAAACGTAGGTAAATAATATATTGAACACACACAGTTGTATATTGTTGTAAGGTTGGGTTCGGTGCGTTATTTACTATTATTGAGGAAATTCTACGACGAAGGGCAGTATAATATAATAATATATTCTCGTAAAGTTATATTCGAATACAACTAACAATGAATTTTAAGAAGGTTCCGTTGGATATTTACCTTTTTTTTCCCCCTCGGTATAACATGAAAAACACATTTATGTTACCGACATACAGAATTGTCAATGCGGTATAATATAGTTATGATGACGGCATTATACATTTCTATAGCGTAAACTGTGGTCGTTTTAAACTGGCCACTAAAGAAATTCCTACCTGGAATCAGCCTCTGAATCGTCTTCTGTAATTTTTGTATTTAATATACCTGTACACAGCGTAGGCACAAAGAAGAAGAAGAAAAATGTGCAACCCGAACACAACACATAACCGCACCATAATGTATGTGTATATGATATAAAAATAAAATGTCGTCGAGGTTCGAGCAATATATATATTTTGCTGTCAAAAAATATTTTAAGTACGTAGTCGACAGCAGTATAATATTATGCGTATACAAAATGTATAATCTCGCATTTCAGAGCATCTTACACTTCTTAATCTTCTTATTTTCTTGACAATAATAATATATGATTACAATAAAATGTATACGCAGAGTTCTGTGTCAGACAAAATAATATTATAAATTTATAGTGGCATAGATTACTAATTTTAATATCTTGTAACACGATGAAAATATAATAAAACTATAAAGTGTTTTTGAATAATTGCGTGTCGATTCACACTGTTGATCCATCACTGTAGTACAATATTATTATATTATACGATTTTATTTTATTTATACATTAAATGCCGGCTAAGTTAAAGTTTCATATCGTGGGTATTATTAGATATATATTATGTAATCACCATGACGCTATTGTGGAGACAGGAAAAAAATCTCTCTCGCCTTCCGACTTCCGTACGAGAACGTTGCGATCAAAAATAATTAGACACCTATTATTATTTAAAAAGTAATTGTAAAAACAAAAAGAAAACAAAATAAATATTATTCAGTGTACAGATTACACAGTTTTAAACCTGTGAAAATAAAATGTATAATGAAATATGCGCTAAATGTTCTCTGGTATAACAGTAAATGATAACTCTTTTATAGGTATTGCAACAAAAAATAACAATTATATTTCTTACATAATGTTACGCGTATAATTATTTAAACAATAAAAAACGTTGAAAGTTAGCTAATACTTTAATTTGTTATATAAATAATATTATGTATTTATACTTTTATTATTATAACGAAAGCTGTTAAACAATTGTATTTATATAAGATTAAATACAGCTTACAAATGGCAAACATTAATTTATATTACCTATATTAATGGATTATAAGTACTCCAGCTGCGTATTTACGATTTCCTTCTGGGGGGTGATATCAGAAAAAAATTATTATATTTTTATAAACAATCACATCGCTCTACAGAGGTAATATTTTCTTTTCATTTATAATATATAATTCAATGAATTGTTGTATGTTCGAATAAAGTTATATAGAGTTTTAAATTTTGTCATAATATTAACTAATTAAGTTAATGGTTTTTAGATTCTGAGTGAAGCGACGAATGTATTGGTTTTACAATGATATTTTAATTTTTTTACTTTTTATGTCTGAAAGCACGATTTTGGATAGAAATAATGGTTTGCCATTATTAAATACCGTGTACTCGTTGCCTGCATGTATATAAATACATTTATATTTAATTTATCTATATCCGATGTACAAGTGAAATCGGTCGAAAAACTGGCTATGAATCATGAATGAGACCAATATCTGTATTGTATTTTAGAAAAATGTGTTGGACAATATATTATATTATATAGGAACCATACCCAGCAGAAGGATAGTAGGTAGACTTTTGTTCATTGTTAAAGAAAATGGAACTGAATTCTGTCTATATATATTATAATAAATTGATTTTAATATAAGAGACGAAGTCTTGTTTCTTTGATCCCTCGCTATTTCGTTTTTCCAACGATTTTATATTGTACCTACCTACATAATATAAAGTCAGTATGTACCTAATCTAACGATTTTTAATTTTAACACATAAAATCGACCTCACCGACAAATAACAATAATATTTAATCTTCTACACGGTCAATAGTAATACATAGTATAATAATAATACCTGTTATATTATAAATCGAGTGCCATATACATTATACTGCGCAGTAGTTCAACGACGAATCGGAAGAAAAATATGATCACCAAATAAATTTAGAGAATTGTATTGTAAGATATATTATACTTCAGTAAAATACTAATCCATTGTAGACATTATGTGAATCGTGTATTGAATAATAAAATGCCATTTATAATAAAAATAAAATTAATCGAATAAATCGAATTAATTAAAATCGAATGGGCATAGAACGTTTTTAAATATATTATTATTTTCATGTTCATATAGGTAGTTCATAATAAAATACTTTATAAGAGGACAGAGCTATACGAAAATTTCGTTACAATCCTGTGAACAACAAACCATTATTATTAAATCGAAACGACGTAACATTCGGTGATATATGTTAACACTAAGCGAACAATGATTAATGAATTATTATATGTTAGGTACTTGTCGTAGTTTGAAATGAGAAAGATCACCATTAGTACATGAAAATTTAAAATTAATATAGAATTAAATATACTATTTAATTTTAATTTCAATTACTACTTTACTATTTTTAAATTTTATTAAAATTTCGTTTTAAAATATAATCGACATTAAAAAATGTGATATGGTAATAAAATCAATAATAATAACTAGAGCGGATTTATATTCTCAAAAAATAGCCAACATATGATGCTTATATTCTCTTAAAAATATTATGTAGTAAAATATGCTTTTATATCAATTATTAAAATAATCTCTTAACACCAAAATAAGTAATTTTATGCAAAATACAATTTTGTATTCAGATTCTTTGTATTGGAGTTGTAAGACCAAGGTGGCCGACCCTAAATTCATTGTATGTATATATTTGTTTTATTTATATATAATAATATGTTGTAAAATAACAATAGTAGTTAATAATAATAATTGAGTCATAAAATATGCGATATGTAATAAATTATTTTATTGATTAGCAAATAAAATTTGCTATGCCAATACACTGCGTACATGTATCATTGATCGAATCAGCTTTGTGATAGAATCTTAACTTCAAATATTTGGTAATAATAATTTTAATTATATGATCTTCATCGAACATATGATCATACAAACATTTAAAAATAGACTTATGCATATTACGTAAACATTTAATGACCGTTATTGGCGTTATTTCTATTATGATTTTTTTATTTAAATTATTTGTTAGTTCAAATATTCTAAATTCTGTTTCAGGCTAATTTTCACAAATAAACAATATCAGGTGATGCATTTATGAGACCATTATGTGAATTTGATGACAATTGTTTTAAAACAACAAATCTAGAGATATTTTGATCTGAAATTAAAGCACATTGTACATATTTATTTCATTATTATAATCATATTGTCATAACTTACATGACTTTGTTCACATCCTCATAGTATTGTAAAATCTAAAACCACATAATATGATTACATATTTATATATTATAATGCGTGATAATTATACACGTTATGGTTAAAAATCCCTAACCTTTGAAGCATATTCAGTACCAGTTCTGACAACACCAACGGTAAATGATTGGACCAATTATCAGTAACGTTAATATTATGTTTTAAAATAATGTTCGATAATATTATTCAAACTGAAAAATTGAATAATAAACATCGTCTGGAGAGATCTAAAAAAAATAATGTCTAACGACAAAAAATATCTTGTAATTTATATAAAGAGAGAATAACAACTACAGTAATTATATATTATAAATTTATACTATATACCATCACGCGGTGGTCGTAACGGACCTTTTGTACGTGTTATTCTTTATGTACATTCCGATTTATATATTATTAAAGAGATAATAAAATATCGGTCGGAATGGAAATGAAACATTTTCTGTTGTTACTTATTCTGTAGTTTGTCAAATACCACCCTGATCGCAAAAAAAAAACAACTACGTTTTCTTTATTTTCAGTCTTATAGAAATCCTAATCCCACGAATAATGTACCACAACTAATAATAATTTATATTAAAAACCTGAAACGGACAATTGATGTCATATATATATATATAGGAACCTATAGCTATAGTATTATTACTTGTTATTTATGGACTTAAGATTTTTTTCTGTACCCATTTTTAATACAATAAACCGATAATATAATACGTTGGTTACAGTAAGTGAAACGATTAATATCATTCCAATTGAGTAATTGAACAATAAATATCGTCCGGAGAATTCCCAAAAAAATAATATGTAAAATTACATGATATTCTATTATTTGTATAAAGAGAGAATAAAAAGAATATGTTATATATTTGTTATAATAGAAAAAGACTTTTTGACCTTTAGTACGTGTTTTCCTTTGTGTGCAATTACATATTGTCGGCGCGGTAACGAAATATTTTTGTTACTCATTCGAATGGTTGTAAAAACCACCCTTGTCACCAAATAAATAACTATTTATTTTATAGGTTTTTTTCTTTTGAATTATGTTTTAAGAACATCAAAACATAATATATGACAGTATAACGATATTTATCGTCTTAGTTGTATGAAGAAAGAATAACAAGAACAACAATAATAATAATATATATTAAGTATACCATTTGCTGTGCTCGAAAAGAACGTTTTTACCTTTAGTACGTGTTTTCTTTTGTGTGCAATTATAAATTGTGAGCACGGGAACGAACCATTTTTTGTTACTTATTCGAATGATTGTAAAGATACCACCCCCGTCGCCAAATAAATAACTGGTTTTCTTTTTTGAATTGTGTTTTAGATCTTATCAAAATGTTATACGATATAATGTACAATATACTCGATTTTATGCGTTTCTTATACAAAAAACCGAGTCGATCCTATCCGATTTTATATCATATCACTTTACAAATATCTAAAATATAATTTATATATCGTATTATAGTATAAATTAATATTAAAACGATAACGGGAGATATAAAATTAATATTAATATTAATATATTGAACATTGTATATACAATTCTGTTCAAATTTAAATTAGGTTTCAAATTATTAAAAAAAAAATAATAATGAATATTTATATAATCGAAAAGATACGATAAAGATTTGAATGTTATATTATGGATGGGGTATAGGGTAAACGGTATAGGGGGATGTGGGGGGCAAAGCCCCCACGATTTCATTAACTTACAATTTCAACGTATACACTAAGCTGAAACCCACGCTACGCCACTGTAATATACCAATAAACACTGTCAGTTAACAAGTAGGTATTAATTATGTAGATGCTGTCGTGCGCATCAAGAGCCTCTAATGTCTAAGTGTATAATATTTCTTGAACAATATAGAAAAACAAATATATAATAACAATAATAATATTTGAAATAATGTAATAAATAATAATATAACAAATAAAACATGTATTGCCACTTTGGCACAATTAAACAATGATAATAATTGTAATAAATAATACTCTTAAGTATGGTGCACCACTTACGTTTGAACGAAACAACCACGTTAAATCACAATGTCTGCTGGTATTCGACTTGACCATCCTGAACTGGGAAAAAATAAATTAATTGAGACGAATAAAATTGCAATGGACGATATTTAGACTATTTACGAATAATGTGGTTTACTCAAGGCTGCAGTGGACGACGAAAACACAGGAATTTGACATGAACAACAGACCTGTTGGACGGACAGCTCAAAAGTACGAAAACGAAACGAAAAACGTTTTTTGACGGTCGCATCACTCACTCACGAAACCTTAGAACTATAACTCAGTGTCACCCTAAACACAATTAAATCATACGAAAAACGAAAACATAGTAAGAGGACACTGAAAGTTACAACGCGAACTTACCAACAAACTTGAAAATATACATTTGAAAACATAATAACAGCCGACCGTAAATGCGAGTTACACCCGACCGATGCTCAGCGCTGAGCAACAGGCTGATGGCGTTGCCGTAGCAAATACCGGCCCACTACCGCGGAACGGCATATCAGCGAGAAAACGTAAAATTCAAACTGAAACACAATCACGAACAGATAAGTTGTCTAACCCATTAATTTAAAATAATTAATAATTATGTTTAAAACACATTGTATTACAGAACCAATTTTGAAAAACATTTTTGAAAATCGTACTACACATTTTTATTGTACCTACATTAAAATAAAATTATACAAAATCTACGCTATATCCCATATTGTTAAAATACTTAGAATATTGTAATAAATTATATAGGATTTTTTTTAGATTCTGCTCGATAATTATATTTAATAGCCGCATTTGAATACACTCTAAATATTTATAATATGTTTTATGATTTCATTGCGTATAGATTTGTCTCTAATATAATATAAAATAATATTTATCCTCACTTTAGGAATTTCTACAGATAATTGTGTCTATTATAATTATGTGTAAAGTGTTATATAATCGATATTCAAAGGACTTTCCGGTCTTTATCAATTGTTCTTTAGACCACCGTCAGCGTATTTCATGTAGGTACTGTCTCTTTGCAACACAATGTTTTTGAAAAATTTTTTTTATTCTTTTGCTGTCGTCGCCCAACAGGTATATTTTATCTAAGACTGTTGTGTTAATGCGACAATACCCGACCTGTATGCGTTTCGATTTGTATAAATTGATATTTTTATTATGAATCCAACATGTTAACTATGCTATAGGCTGCAAGTCACGTTTTCTATTCAATGTTATTAATCAAATAGTTAATAAAATATCCGAGTTCCAATTTTATTTAATATTAATAGAAAATTTGGATCGTGTACAGTGGTGGGCGAGAGCGTTCGCAAGTGAACTAAAGAAGCATGATGGTATACTGTGTTCAGCTACTTTGATGTCCTGAATTTCTGATACATATACTTATAGTTATGGTTAAGTCTTTTTTGGGGGGATTTAAATCGACGATCGGAGGGACCCGCTTTCGCATTAATTCCTCCCGGCCGCCATCTAATATATAACATATTAGTTATTTACATGTATGTATAGTTTTTAAAAAAATAATAATACTTTTAAGGAGTTCCAAGTTAACAATAGTACTACTCGATAGTCAATACTATTAAATGACACACTATTTATCTATTGATTCACATCACCTAAATATTATTGTAATAGTATCCTCATACCTCACTATAAGCACAATGTTTGCGGTGTTCTCATTTGCCATCATTTGTCGTATTGTAAGACAATAATTGGGCTAGGTTTTTAATCATTATAATTATACATGTATCCCATGTTTGAATTGTAAATATAATATTCCATAACAATATAATTTATAATTATCAATATACAAAAAAAATATTTATATCTCAGTTATTTTTGTAATATTATTTTTTATATTTGAAAAACAAATATTATTGTCTACGGGTGTAACCTGTTGTGGTTAGGTAAGTGACCAACGACACAAATAAAACTTGCAACGCAATTATTTTTAAAATAAAAGTTAAATTTAATATAAGAAAAATAAGTAAGTAATTTATATATATATATAAAATATTTAAGTAAATACTTGAAAAAAAGAACAACACAACTTAACCGCGGACAATTAATTCGATACATTTAACGAAAAAGGTAGTAATTCAATTTTTTTCGTTTTTGAGTTCCGACTTTTAACACTGAGTCTGATAAAGGATTTTTTTATTATCGACCACGAAAATGATTGTATTTCCATCTATCCCAAAGAGATAAAAAAATAATATTAAAATAAAATACATAATAGACTAAGAAATTAATTTTGAATTTTATTTTACTCCTCCTGAACAATTGACAAAATTGAGTTATTAGTTTTTTCATTTGATGTATCGAATTGTTAATAGTTAGTTTTCATGCAACAGCCAAATATAATTTATTGTTGGTTTATAATTATGAAATAATAACAATAAAGTGTCCAACCTTACGTTGAATTATTTTAGAAATTTACATTATACAAATTATATCATATTACATATAATTTATAATATTGTAGCATCAAACATTATTAAAATTGTCACACATTGTGTGCTTTTTCTCTAGTTCATTATGGCAGAATGTATATTATAATCATAATTATATCATATAGGAACTGTAACAATTAAGTCATCTACAGTCTAATATACATAAGAAAAAAGTAAAGTTACATTATCGAATTTGATTTTAATTGTCTCACAACGCACAACGGCATAATGTAAATTATTTAAATAGTAATTCAATATCATAAACAATTGATGTAGCAATATTGGATTGGTGACCATGCATAAACAGCATAGAATAAATAGCATGCATAAATAATTCTCTACCATAGTATTGAAGACTAAGGACAATTGTTTTAAAAAATGGGACAGGCTTATTTTCTCCTGTATAAGGTTTACTTTATTCTGTTAATAATTTTTCATGTGTCATTCTTGTCATTTTAAATAATTTATAAAAATTACTAGTTGTAATTTTGTTAATAAAATCTTCATTCCAAAATGAACGAAAATGAGTTTCCTTATTAAAATAATAATTTATAAATCATAATGCTCATTTGAAGATTAATAATATCATTAGGTTTTACAGGTTTAGAAAACTCTTCAAAGAGAAGTCATTATCAGTTTTCACTCGTTTTGGCGATACATGAACACGATCAGGTGCGGTGAGAACTTTTGTGGGCCCTGTGACTGATCAATTTCGGGCCCCTTTATTTATACATATTTGACTAAGATATACATAGCACTTTAATACAGAATTTATACTTAATATTTATGTTTAATGAATTGTGAAATAAAAAAATAAAAAAACATAATATTTACTATATAAAATCTTTCATTGATATTGAAGAAAATAATGTAACCAACTATTTAACAGCGATTAAAGAATAATTAGGTTCAGTTAAAGCGTTCCCTTTCTGGCTTCTTTCATAGCAAAGTCATTGCGTCCAAATTAGTGTTTTTGGCCAGTTCTTTTTCCACCACTAATACTAGCAATTTAATTTTGAGAAAACGGACGCGAAGTATACGGTTTAACTCGTAATTCTATATTATATAATATACACCTTGTATATTATAATTTGTAAATAAATAATTTTTTTAATCAAAAAATTAGTAAAATATGCCTCTGATAACAGGCCTCGTGGCTCTGCCCCACCCTAAACATGATACATGCAATCTAAATTAAGGCGTAAACAGTCAGCAAACATTTTACTTTCGGTCACTGACCCGAAAACACGATTTAGGATTTATTAATGGTAGTAGTATTGATATCAGTATTTAAAATTATTTATGATGTTACGCATGCGCACATTGAATTTGCGGAACTTAGAATATTTGAATGTTTTCCGTTGGTTTTGATTCGATGCATAACCAGGGACCTATGAAGTAATGTGTCCGAGTTATATCAGCTTACGACTACTGGGTTTCCAGCAACATTATAAAATTGTTTTTTCACTATATTTATATTTTATCACTTTATATTCAGTATGAGGGAATTTAATACAATGTCCCATTTTAATTACTTTATCCGATGAGATATTATTTTAATAATTCTGACACTTTATTATTAAGATAAGAATACATTAATCACATTAATAAATTAATTTGTGACAATAATTATAAGAAAAAATTATATGTTAATAAAATAAAAATATTATTTATGCAATATACTCAAAAAATCAAAAATAAATAATTTATTTATATAATATATATATATAAATTTGTTATAAATATACTTACTTAACGAAAAATATTAATATTAATTTGATGCTTAACTATAGTACCATTATTTCTTAGTTGGTGTTAATCATTAAAAAGTCTCAAAACATCATGCATATTTTATAAAATAAGCTAATTCTTGCTCATTAAATAAATAAGTAACAAGTCACATATTTAAATCAATGAATGATCAAAATGTAATTTGTATATTATTTGAAAAATCATCAGGTGTCCGCGGAATGTATTTTGCAAAAATGTAGATACACGTAGCTCACCCTGATTAGTTTGTTTGAATTTACTGCTATTTTGTTCATCAATTTTATTAGTTTATCATCAAACATTTTTGTCGTGTTAAGTAATAAATATTATTCATAGATAATAATATATTATTATATTCTATATGCATAATGTATTATTAAATATAAAAAATTTGTTAATCTACATAAACTTCTGTCAATCTTGTTATTCATGGTCATTGTTAAAGACTATAGTTTAATATTAGTTTATGAAAACTTGGTTGAATTATTAAACCTGAGTTTAACTCCTGTTTAACTTTGTGTTATTCATAGTTAACTTAATCAGCAGCCTAGTCCAAGATTCCATAAACTACGGATTATCTCATGTTTAACATCCACCCTTAAATATCCCAGTTTATATTAATTGTTGCGAATCTAAAAATACAAATAAATGATATATTTCATATCATAATTAACTATATAAAATTTCTTAAATTTTTTACACATCTAACGTCAACGATGTCCATTTTATTATTTTATTAAATATTAAAAAAAAAATAATGTATTAATATCATTGAACGATAATAAAAGTTATCAGTACTTTTTACATTGAAACCAGCTTTAAACCAAGACATGGCGTGGTTTATAAATCTGAAATTTATCGTTAAATTCTATCCATGCTTAAGTATAGTTTAACTTCTATGAATGATGATGAACTATTGCTAAAGTTTTATTAAATCCTACCTAACCAGGTTTAATTTAACTATGAATAACTTCGAAGAAGGTGTTTAGGAAAATTGTGAATTTAAATAACATAATATACCACTATTCTTAATAACGCTAAACCCCGATGCGTATTACCAAAATCTAACCGATTTAGAACACCATCACTAGAAATAGTTGTTCTGTAAGACCAGGACTGTATAACTGATATCTACAGTTTCACACTGCCTATCCTGAGATTATAATATGTATGATAATATATATAGAGATGTTTTAATCAAAAAAACTAG
>CM023362.1:25302155-25344756 GCA_013282895.1 Eriosoma lanigerum | reverse complement strand
AACAAATTTAAATATAGATGGGATTATATTTAGTGTACCAATTAAATAATATAATTTATGCAAATTTGAATTTTTTAATATGGATAACGCATTAGAATCTTCATTTGTAAGCGCCAGGAGGATCAGGGACGTATGAAAAATGTCCATCTTGCCATCAACTAGGTATACGCTAAACCGCGGCGCGTATTGCCGAAATCTAACTAATTTGAGCGCATGAAAAATATCTCGTTTCACTGACTTTACAGAGATTATAATAATATGTATGACGCTATATGGTGATGTTTCAATCAATGTCAAAAACAGTAAAATGTAGTTTTTCTCAGATTATTTCTATTTGGATGTAGTAATTTATACAGGTATTTGATGAATTTATAATAATATTAAATATTAATAATAAGTACATTTATTATAATCATAATTTTTGTATGAATAAAACAAATTTAATTTCAATTATCAGATATCGAATTGTACATACAGACAAATTGTATTGTATCTGAGAAATAAGAAAAACGAATTCAATCGTCTTTATCAAACGCCAGGAGGATCAGGGGTGTATGCCCAATGTCCACAGTTTAACAGACAACCATAGAATAGAGATGTATACATAAAATCAGAGTCATTAATCAAAAACTTACGTTGCATTTCAATAGTTGACCGATGGCGATTTTATATAAATGTTGTTTGTCTTATTAACATATAATAAAAAATTCCTTGAGACAATTTGTATTACAATATAATACAGAAAACGCGTTAAAATCTTCATTTGCAAGCGCCAGGAAGACCAGGAGTGTATGACTAAGTGTATCCTTCTACAGACTGTTCAGAGAATATAGATATAAGATAAAACGCTATACTGAGATTATTTAATTTATATCGAGAATTAAAATATAGATAAAAAGGTATTAATTTTATATAAGTATAAAATCAATGGCATAACCATCCATATAATAAACATAAAAATGATTTAATAATTTAACATAAATAATAGTAAAATGTACGGTCATGGGCAGTATTTATGTAAATTTAGTAAAAGTAAAACGATTCTAAACTAATAAGCATTAAGCATCAAGTCTCTTATTATTATTTAGAGACTATTATTATTATTTTCAAGACTTATTATTAGTTCGAATTTTTATTAATTTTATGGAAAAGTATTGTATTTGATATGTATGAAACATAGAAACATAGAAATTAAAGGTAAAAAATAAATAAGATATTTTAACAATATATGTTTTACAGTCCAAATTCTTTAATTTTAATATAAATTTAGATATTTTATATTCTTTTAAATTTTTATACTAAATGTTGTTTATAATTTTAGTGTAATTAATTTGTCTTATTTTATTATAATAGAAAATAATAATTATTATGGCGAATAATATCAAAAATGTGGATTTATTTTAATTCCATCTTGAATAATAACTACTTAGGTACTTAATTATGTTATAAAAATTTTTTAATTGATTAATATCCTAAACTTAATTTTAATAAAAAATTTAACATGATTTATTTTATATTATTTTATTGTTCTAGTCACCTTTACTACTTAAGATCCAATACCTTATTGTACATTTCGAAATAGTAATAGTAAGTGTGTGTTACGGATGTAAGTAGTATCCATTGTGTACTTACAATTATGGTATATTCAATATACTTAAATAAATATTGATTCAGCTATAATAAAATAATAATAATATACGGAAGGCATTGTATTCGCAAGAATGTGCGCGCGCGTGGTCAATCACATAGTGGTTTTATTATTATTATTGTTGTTTTTGCCGCAATTTCTCGGATTTCCGAATCTACCGGTAGGTGCGTTCCTGCGGGACAGCAACCGGTGGTGGATCCGGTTCGACCTATCAGCGACCGTTCTACCACTACCGCTGTTACCGCCCGTTCGAGGGTGCTTATAAAAAGCCGTGCAGCACGTACCTCGCCTTTAGTTGACCCGTCTATTACCCGCGTTCTTCTTTTCGTCCGTCCGCGCACCGTCGAATCTCCGAATACCGTACTCGCGACCGCGTGTTTTTTTACGCAGACTCTCCGTCGGTTTAACGTTTTGACATTTTCATTTTTCAAGATGCCGTCACCACAATGGCGGTTGATCGTCTACATGATCTTCTTTGCCGCAATTCTGATCACTTCCAAGACCGAGGATATACAAAGTAAGATTTTTTTTCCCATAATTTGTATTATGATTTTTATTTATTAATAAAATTGCTTAAGTTAATCTCATTTATTGCGTTACCAACGTTAATTAATAAAAAATTGTATTCCAAATTATAACTTGAAAATATAATTTAATAGTATACCTCTGTGTATACAAAATTATTTTAATATACCTACTTGTTTAAAAAAAAAAAATATTACCATAAATAATTTACATTTTTTACTCTGTAATTAAAATAAAGTAGATAATAATTGTAGAAATTGCGTTTATATTTTTCTCTTTCTGAAATCGCACTCGTAAAAAATATTAATTATTTCTATTAATAATTTTAAAATTTTTAAATACAACGACGAATAAATACGAGTTATATTTTAATGTAAATTGTATTTCATTTGGGTTGTCGGAGACAATTTTATTATTATTATTATCATCGTCATTATTTTTACGCATTAAATACCTACAAATACAATATATTTTTCACTGTGCCTTCGTTATGTGCAGACGAAGGTGATCAATTAATTTTTTAGCCGCGTTTTAATTACTTACTAAATTGCTTCCACTTGATATAAATTTTAGAAAATAATATAATATCGTTTATCGAAACTTTAATATCGTTCACGTAGGTACGATACTGTATAAAACTGACATTAATATTTTTCTTCTTTAAAAAACATTAAAAAAATAAAAATTGACTGAACAAAATATATTTTTTTTTAATTTAAATTTTTTCAAATTATACTGATATTATTGTATTTTATTTTATATTAATTTGTTAACGTACCTAACATAATAACATATCAATCAAACAAAATATATTCCAGTTAATTATAATTATTATTATTATTATTATAAGATTTAGTTACATGATGCTTTATTTTTCCGCTGTAATTATTTGTTTTTATTTAGGTGTACATATTATAATTTATTATTACGATTATTATTTTTACCGTTTATGATAAGTCGTTCGTCATTATAATATAACTGTTTAGTATGTGATTAACGAACATGAGTAATTTTTTAAATTTATTTAGTTCTTTTTTTTTATCTCAAAATCACTTATAATAATATATAAATGGATAAAAAAGTTGTCTATAAAGATACACATTTTTCCGATCCTATTTCAGATGAATATAATAATATGCTAAGATATTAGAAATTGGATAGACTTCTTTCGGGACGCTTTTTGTCCAGTTTTTTTTTTATAAAATTTTTACTTATTATTATTTCTTATTATACTATGTACATTTTAAAATACACTGTTTAATGTACATATAATACAAAAATAACCATATAAATTAATACAAATATAAAATTATTATTATTAATTTTGCCTAGTATATTATTTTTTTATTTATAAACCAAAAATATCTGTTTCCTTATAACAAATTTTTATTACAGTTAAATATAATTATAGCACTTTGCCTTTCATAAAATTAAAAAAAATCAACAAAAATCACTTAAATTTTAACAATGAACAACTTAATATATAATAACAATATATTTGTCTCTCATAAACATACAAAGATATCTTTATAGATCCATGTTGTCACTAAAATAAAATAATTTATTAATATGGTGTTTTGTAGATGATCCGTCGTTCGTTGACTTATGTCCTTCCGCTGGAAATGTCGGTGATAGATTCAATATCGATGCGTTGGGCAGAAATTTACCTCGATTGGGAGGTTGTGCTACCAAACAGCTCAGTAACCAAATTGATTTTTGGATAGGATATTTGGAATTGGGCGATGCACATTGTCCACCCATCGGATCCAATTACGAACATTATGGTATTTATATAAAATAAATAATTTAGCGTAATCGTTGAATTTTTTTTATACTTAAAAGTTGCACATCATTAAAACACTCTATTTAATTGAAAATTCCAACGACCAGAGACACTTCAAACTTGACAAGTTTAAACTACTAGACGTGATATATGTAAATTGATTTTTAAAATGGTATATTTCGTTTGGACGATAGGATATTTTTATTGTTCGAATTTGTACCTAATATAGATGGAGGGGAGGAGGTCGCAAAGTCCATTTGTATGTTATTATACATATTTGTTACATATTACATTTAACATTATGATGTTAGAACACAAAACGAGAGCGCGATTTATTGTTTCATGAACGTTCGTCCTGTACGTATCACATAATTATGGTTCGGCGAGGAATAACTTATAATGATGACTATACATTGTATTTTCGTCTACTGACCTGTTTATATTACCGTTTTCCACAAATTAATTATTTATGAATGCTAATGTTTGCCTGCATATGTACTATAATAATAATATAATATGTACTATATATAAATAAAGTTGCCCAAATATATAACACCAATCTATAATACAATTACTATCGACATTTAATATTAAACTCGAACTATGCCTTGCAATATACGGAATAAGTCGCATTAAGTTCTTCAAAAATACTCGATCGGTACTTTCAATTTTTTCAAAAAAATTTTAACTATCGTCTTTTTTACTACAAAAATAATTTGAACAATTTTTATGGTATCCAAAAACATGATTCGCAACATTTAAAATGTCATTTCTAGGGCCTTCAATTGAGTTTATCTTGGTAATTTATATGGCTACCAAAAAATTCGACATAAAACAGTCGTCTGCTGTTCAGACCCAATAAATAAGTTACATTTGCACTTATGAATTTACCTTATCCATCGACTTTTAAACAAATCGTTTGTTACACTACGCTTACATTTTTTCTTTTTTGACAAAAATCCCCCCTTTTTTTTACATACTGGTGCAGTAATTTTTTTTCCATTTTGAAATAATACGAGTAATACTAAGATGTTTTGCGCTCAAAATTCAGAACGTTAATGAATTCATATAGACTCATAGTTTATAATATGCATGAAAATAACAATACAGGCGTTTTATACGCTTTATATTTTCACGTTATTGTCACATAATATTATGATGATATTATTGTTCATTTCATACAATAATAAATATGAAAAAAGTATAACAATATAAATATACCTATAAGTTATAGGCTATAACTATTGATTACTTATTATTATTATTTTTATTATTGATATACTTATTAATATTCTATATACTATTTATTACTATTTATCATAATACTATAGTATTTATAATCAATGCTATAAATCTATAACAATAATCTAGTTTTAATTTTTTTAAATAATATACCTAATGTAATAATATTTTTATGTCAACAATTAAAATAATTATAATATACTATTTATACATTTATACATAATATAGATAATATATATATTATGGCTAGGCTGAAATAGCCCAACTTCCGATGGTCGCCGGTCAGCTCCTCAGCTTTCAATCGTGATCGATGGGTTACTATGGGTCTATGGAAAGTAAAGAGTAGGATTTTAGTTATTGTAACGGACGATCGACGCGTACACGGCGCGGTCAAAAAATTATGTAATTTTATATCAAATATGTAGTAAACATGTTTTTGAATTTCCATGATTATGGTTTTCTGAGTAAGCTTAGACAAATAATACTCCAGACCAAAATTAAAGACAAGAAAGTTAATCTGTGTTTTTATCAGATGAATTTTAATTTCATCAATGATACAATCTTTTAAAGCTGTTTAAATACCAATAAATATTATATTTTTAGTTGTTTATTTTTAGTATATAAAATAAATATTTTCAAAAATCATCTGATACAAACATAGACAACGAAATAACAAATTCAGAACTGTTTTTAAAATTAATATAGGACTATTATAACTATATGAATTTATGAAAATTCAAAGACCATTTCAATGTTTGAAAAAATACAATGACGAAGACCCTTAATATATTTTACGATAAACAA
This sequence comes from Eriosoma lanigerum, assembly GCA_013282895.1. Lineage (NCBI taxonomy): Eukaryota > Metazoa > Arthropoda > Insecta > Hemiptera > Aphididae > Eriosoma > Eriosoma lanigerum. The sequence goes on along the minus strand of CM023362.1, from coordinate 25,338,754 downwards.
AACAATTGATGTTGGTATAAAACCATAATATTACTGAAAATGTTGAATAATAGGTATATTTAACAATTATTAAATTCACGTGGATATAGTGTAAACATTATCATTAAGTTTTTACGATTCTTATGAAAAAAAGTAGGTACCTAGATAGTAATTAGTGGGTAAAAAATAAACTATTAAGAAATTATGTAGGTAAAAGTGTATCATAATAATATACTCAACCACTGTAAAAATAATTATCCGTCAATTATATTAAGTTGTTGTGAAAATACGTTTTTCTAACCAAAATATTTAAATCTACTAATTTATTATTTTTATTTTTGGACTATATGTCTAAATATACTTCTGTATTATAATTATATAAAAATTTACGGATAAATTAAATACTTCAATTAAATTTATTTAGAAACTTAAATTTACTTTTGATCATTAAAATTACTAGATTTTAATCATCATCATATTTTTCATACGATATAGGAATGGAGCATTATATTTTCGACTGTAAGAACGCTTGGTATGCAAAACAGGAACAGGGTGACGTTAATCGGTTTGTGTACGCCACACTACAAGAACGGACACCACACATATTAGGGAGTAGTGTGTTCAAATGTTCCGTGAGTATTTTACTGCTGTTTTAAATAAAATAATTTTTAAAAACATTACTTCAATTAATCTTTAATTGAATTATAATAAATTATAATTATCATAATTAAAATAATCTTTAATTAATCTTCATTAATCTTAGACACTAATATATAACTGAATGTACCTAAATAAATACTACTCTATTAAGTTTAAAATGTTTTGATTTTTGAAGGTCGCTAATATAAGGTAATACCCATTACCTCCCTACCATCAAAAATTCCAAGCAGTTATTATAACAAATTTAGAATCGTATAGCAACTAAATGTATTATGGGATGTATAAAAAATGGGCATTCAACATACCTACTATGTATAATATAATAAATAAATAGAGTTTAGATACTCACCAAATATATACTTACTTAAATTAATTTAATCCCTATAATAATTTTTTGAATACAGTACATTTAAATGATACCTTTAATAAAACCAAATTTATTTGAGATTGTAAACATAATAAAAAAAAGTGTTTAAATTACATAACATGATGAATATCGTTTATTAGTTAATCATTATGGTTTATTGGTAAAAACAATCAACTTTAAACTTTTACATTACAATAAATAGTTTACTTAAATTGTTTGACGTTGATCCTTTTTAAGAAATCATGAAATCGTATTATAATAACGACGAGCAGAAATAAATTTGTTGATACAATAATATAACGATTGTAACTTTTTTTCCTGAAATACTCATACAGATGTACGAACAAAAAGAAGGAATTACTATGCGATTGGCCATAGCTGAAAACAATAATTGCACCGGTTTAAGGGAACGTTTGACCCAAGCCCCCAACTCAAAGTTATTAAAAAATACAGAATGGATGGATGGATTTATAGTTCTAGACTTTTCGCCACACATAGAAAGGACACGCCGTCGCAAACGATCGCCTGAAAGTACTGAATCAATAAACAGTATTTTTAAAATCGTTAAATGGATAAAGTTCATTAGCGAGTTAATACCAAGTGTGATTATAGTTAAGGAGAAAAGTGAGTTCATGAAATGGGACGTTCCACAATGCAGGTCAGTGGCACTATAATAATATTGTTATTTTAATCGATATCATATTAATATATTAACTAATTTTGCGAATAATCGCTTATATTAACACATGTGCTAGTATAATAACCAAATATAGGATTTTATTCTACTAAATTTACTAAAATTAGAGTGTAGTATTATATATTATAATATTAAAAGTCTAAAAGCCTCAAAGTATGAACAAATAATAAATTTAAATCTGACTTAATACATATTATAAAACATTTAAGTTTAATTTAATATAACGATACTATTTCATTACGTATCGTGTAGGTTAGATATATAGAATTAAGGTATATATACCTATTATCAGTATTTTATATTATGTAATTAAAACTTTTAATTTTTAATCAAATTTCCATATTCTCAAATATTTTTTACATTCTTTCCTACTTAACATATATACTTAAAAGTACTTGATTGTTTCATTTTTGTACTTAACTATTAATTTAAAAATTTGTGATTTTTATTTGACTATAATTTTATTATAACAATACAATATCTGTGTTATAGAATTAGGTTAACATTGAAATAAATAATTAGTTTTTTTTTATTTATTTTTACATAAATAAATAAAATGGTTTAATGGTAAAAAAATATTTTCTCATTTTATGAACTGTGTTTTTTGTCATTAATTGATTATTAATCTCCCTTATATATTGACTATGATTAATAATCTCTGAAAAATAATTAAATAGACTAAAAACAAATATTAAAATTTAAAAATCAGAATTCTATATTTCATATATAATAAAGCAAGTATAACTTACTGAATTTATTGTAAGTATCTACTATATTAAAATTGAAATGCTTATATCTTAAAAACTAAATTATACAAACTATAATAGTCTGATAAAAATGTATAATATTGGATATTGCTTAATATGTTAAGTTCTATTTTTATTGCTTAGGTTTCCCGATTGGACTCAAGGTCAATGGATGAACCTGAAAATCAAAGGTGGTGAGGCTAGCTATGAGTACACTTTTGATGATGTCGAGGAAAATATTGATGAAACTGGCCAAGATAACGAGGAAAGTGTCAATATTGAAAACATTACTAAAAATATTGGAGCAAGACTTTTTGATCGATTATTATCGCGTGTTACTGACGACACAACACCACTATGGCGTTATCGTCGTTTTGTCAACAACGAACATACAACAACACAACGCCCTACCAAAACCGAATCCACAACCTATGACTCTAGAGTAAATAAAAAAGTAGCCTACAAGAATCAAGAAATTTCTTTAGAAAACTTAAAAAACCCCAGGGAAATATACGGTGAAGGTCAACGAAACCGTCGATCGATTTTCTCTAAAACAAGTGTTACTGACGACACAACTCCACTATGGCGTTATCGCCGATTTGTCAACAATGATCTTACAATCGCACAACATAAAAACAATGTTTCAGCTGATGTAGAAACAGATTATATACACCAAAGTTACGAAAAACTATTTAAAAGTCACATAAACATTGATCAAGTACTACCAACTGTAAATGCCTCAATGCGTAGAAAGCGCATCGCCTCACAACGAGATCAACAGATACGAGCAAAGTCGAAATTTACGTGGAGCTGCACAATGTCCGTGGATTACGACGACAATCAACCTCAGCCTACCGAAAAAGGTGCAAAATTCCTGACCTGGGGTGGACGTTACACCCAAGAACGTTCAGTAATTACTGGAAACGAATCACAGTAAGTTAAATATTTGTCTTCGTTTTCATAATAATATTTATGATATATGGGTTGATTAAGCTATAATGGCTTAATTTATTTATGATATTATGAAGTACATGTAAAATTAACCAATAAACATTGTGTTTCCAGAAACGAAAAAGAAACTTTAGTTGATATTGAGGTTGATGGCTCAATGACTTACGTTTGTTTGTGGATCAAACCTAGAGGCCCAAACATATTAGAATTTTCCATCATTGGTACGTTAGTATTTCTCGATTAGAGAATACTGCTCAATTATTAACGAACAATGTCTGATTTATAGGTACAGGATTGCCTACTGAGAATCAGGATATGACTAGCTTTGCCAGGGAACTTTGTAACAATAACAAGGGTAGCCACAACAGCTGGATTAGGTATCGCAAAAAGTTCCGACCCCTTCGCCAAATGTGGATTACCGAAACCCGTAAGTAATAAGTATCCTCAACATACCAGTGAACTATAAGTATAAAAAAATCATTTCTAACGTATTATCAATTGTCGTTTAATAATGGTAAGCATTTTCTTATTATCTGCGAACAATAACAATAGTTGTAACAAAGAATGATGCTTCAAAAATCATTAAAATAGTTACAACAACAATAATAATTGTGTATTTTATAACATGCTATTACCTATGATATAATTGTCTTAACTATGATCTAGTATTTTTTATTTACAGGGTCTACCTTTAATTGTATTTGATTTACAACAACAAATATGTTTACAGAAATATATTAGTGCACGAAAAATAAATACGAGCATAGATTATTTTTACAACGCGATATACTGTGATTTTAGTAGCATTGAGATCATAAGATTTTCACGTAATTTTAAGTATTGGTATACATATAGGTATAAAATAAGCCTGGATATTACAATTTTAGATTCTGAGCGAAGCGAAGAATCTATTGGTTTTATAAAGATGTGTTTTTGTTATGTATGAAGTCACTTTTACGGGTAGAAATAATGGTCCGATGCTTGCGGTAGCAATTCGTGTCTAGTTGGTACTTTCTTTAGCTAATTTTTCGAATTTCTCAAAAGTTTTTCCATCGGAGGTAAAGAACTACCAAAATATGGCGAAAAATCGGCAAAATAACGGTTTCTGTTATTTTTAATTTTTCAAGTTCGTGATAACTAATTGAGTTTTGATAGTAGGAACTTGAAACTCTTTTTGAGTATCAAAATAAGTGTTCTACATTATAGAAAAAAATTTCAAAACGATTGATTAATTTTCTGACTAAGTTTAAAGATTTGGAATTTTTTGCAGAAATGTTTAATATTTCCTTCAATTTTCGGTTTATCGCTTTGAAAATTTTATCGGAGTGTAATCATACAATAGTTATTCTTTTTACAAAATATTTTGAAAATCATGACTGATAATTTTACTATAAATTAATATTATAATATGTATTTTTTTTTTGAAAACCACAAGGAGGGGATAATTTCGGTAGAAAATTTTATCTAGTTGGTACTTTATTTAGCTCATTTTTCGGATTTCTCTAAAGCTTTTCCTTGGGAGTAAAAATCTACTAAAATGTGGCGGAAAATCGGCAAAATAACGTTTCTGAAATTTAAAATTTTTTAATTTCGTGATGACTATTTGAGTTTTAATCATAGTAACTTAAAATTTTTTTTCAGTATTAACTTAGGTTAACTTCATTACAAGAAAAAAATTAGTAACGAATGGTTGATTTTTTGACTAAGTATGGAGTTTTGGCTTTTTTCGGAAAATGTTTAATATTTCCTGTAATTTTTGGTTTTTTGTTTTGAAAATTTTATCGAAGTCAAGGTATGTACTACTTAATCGTTTTACAAAATATATTGATAATCGCTGCCAATTATTTTTTATAAGCTTTTGAAATAAATGTTCTTGAAAATCTACAAAATTACGGTTTCATTTTTTTATTTCTTGATAACTTGAAATTTTTTTTTAAATATTTACATTCGTAATTTACACACGTGATAAAATTTTGAAATGGATTATTAGTATAGTATATTGTAATATATTGAGTTGCGCTCAGAATCGTATTTTCTAATGCAATATCATTGTATTCAAATCTTAAGTATAATAAACCACTAATTTATCCGAGGACCGAAGGGACGAAGGATGAACGTCCACAATCGACCTTACCACTTTTTAATTTTCATTCCAAATATTTGTTAATGTCAGCCATTTATTTTCATATTATAATCAAAAACATATTATCATAATCCGTTTCTGCAAGCGTTTCGTGATTTAGAAATTAATCAATTAGACACTACTTATAATTATTACAGTTATAGCTCGTGTATTAAATACACATTAAATACAGTTTGGGATTATTTCATACGAAATAAAAATTGACAAACTTGTTGTACAGGTAGAAAAAAACACATAATCTATAATAGAATTAAAAACAAATGCACACATACATTTAAAACAATTTGTACACTATGTTTTTTCATTGTATGCATATGACATGTCTCATTTAAACTACATCTGAGTATAATACTATGTAGGCTACTTAATATAAATACTTAAAATCGAATATTATTTTTACTCTATTTGTACTTTAATTGTGTTCGTTTTTACTATTTTACAGAATTCTCTCCGTCAAAACAACAGGAGCAGAAAACACCAGCATCTTCTCCACCAGAAAACAGTGTAGTTGTTCATAATGCTTCTACCTTAACAATAGTATACTATCTTTCTATTTCCATGGTCGTCGTGGTGTTCAACCATTTTTATATTTAAATGTTTTTTTATTAATTGTCATTTTTTCAGTATTTATTTTTTTTTATTAGTAATTTAAGAGAAATGATTCAATCATTACATGATTAGAATTCATAATGCAAATATAACTCCCTTTTTTTTAATATACACTTAAACGTAATTATAGCAATACCATGTTTTAAAACAAAATAGTAAAATTATTCATATTTATTAATTATACCTGTGATGTCTCCTCAACTACAATAAATTCAATATTTTATTTTATTTATTTATTATTTATAATTATTTATTTATTTTATTTTAATTTCAACATTTTATTTTCCATATCCATTAGAAAAATATTTTATTTTACTTCACTTAACAGCAACAACTCGATTTCATTAATTATTATTACGTGATAACACTTTATTTCCCATATTTTTACAGTACCTACAGTTATATATTTAAAATGTATTATTTCATTAACACTTATTTTTATTTCTCCACTTGTACATCGATAGTTTTTTTATTTCTATTCTGATTATTTTTCTAATAAATAATATGATACATTAAATGACTCTTTTAGGGTTTGGTGCTGTTTTAACAGGGAAAAAATAACTTCGCAATTAAAAATAGACAGAACCCTCTTAAAACATGCCGTACCGCAGGGTCATATATAGTTTACTTGCAATAAACATATTATAAACATATTTTTTCTCTAAATTGTTATATTGTGTTTGAAGTGTATACCGTGTTTTTTATATTATACTTTTTTATTATTACTCATTTTATACTTATATGCAATATTTTGTATTATTATTATTAAGTAAGTCATAACTTATTTGTTATTTAAAATAAATGATATTGCTTATTTAAAAGGGAACGGATTTTTAATTTAATCGAGTTATTTAAGTTAAATTGTTCTTTTTAGCAGTAGCGTGCCTAAGAAATTTAAATGGGCGACAAAAATGTCCATGCCCAGATAGGCCGGTCGAGCATTCGTGAAAGTCTCGACAAGCTGCAAAATATTGAGCCTTATAGTATCTTCTCTGAATCAATTTTTAACGTCATTTGTTCTCTTAATCAAGGCCTATCTCAATTCGAATATTATATTATCAAGACTAATCTCATAAATGATTATCATGGCTTATTTAAAATGTGAATATTACACTATCAAGGTTAAATTTTTTAACTTTTGTACAAATTTAGTAATTGATTTCGAGTTGATTATAATTCAGATGAATATTAATTTCCATAATACTTAATAACAAATCAATTTCTTGTTTCTACTGAAAAGTTGGAAAAGTTGAGATTGGCCATGATGATTCTTAAGCGATGTTATATTATTGTTTAAAAAGTATGTTAAAAATACAAAATATTTAAGAGGCCAACCCGATGACAATGCAACAGATATGTCAAGTGTATAATGGCTTACAGACAAAATAAAATCACAATAAGGAAAACATTGTGAGATTTAGTTTGTAAGACAAACACTCTAGCAGGAGTATCACAACAAAACACATTAATTAAGAATTTTGCTTTTTGAACCATCCTAATGTGAAAATTTTCCTAGCATCTTTTGGTTAGGTTAGAAAAACATTGATGTTTTTATACGTAAAATACCATTTTTAGCAGTATGCGGAATTTTTTTATTATAAAGCCCATTGAACTTTATCAATATTTATAGAATTAAATACATAATTATTAGATGTATTGCTATTTAAAGACATACTATCATATTCATTAGATAATTGACAATTAACATGAATATGATTAAAATGACACGCCATCAATTAAACGCGTAAATGGGGGTAAATGGGACAGATTTCCTGAGCGGCAAAAAAAAAGTTATATCGTATTGTATTAATTTACGTTTATTTTAAGAAATATTTGTTAATTATTAATATTATTATTTTTATTAAGGTGGTTGGTACAGATCATTTATTAAGTAGTACTGTTTAGGCTATATTGTAAATATATACAGACGTGTGTGTCACCGTGTGAGAAATAAATGAGTGTGAGTGTGCTATTATTTGGCTTATCGGTCAATTCCTTGAAATTACGAACCAACAATTATTAGTATTTTATCACCTACTAAACTGGTTTAATTTATTACCTACCCGTAATTTATATTAATTTTATAGTAAACAACAATTATATAATGTAATACGTTTATACGCGTGTACCATCATAGAAACCGGGCAACCATAGTATACTATCGATATTTTTTCTGAGTGAAATTCAATATAACACAATATATCATACTGATAATCCTTTCCATAATTTTACCGCGTGTGGAAATTACCTACGAGAAAAAAAAACATTTCGAGTCCCTACGTACAAATACCGTTGTCCAAAAATATATTTAAAATCAAATACGCGACAACCGCAATTTTGCTGTTTTCCGTCCATTTGTCTATAATTATACAGGTAATATACTATATTCTAAAAAACAAATATATAGTTTATTAATTATATTAATATTCAATTAATGAAGTTCATTGACAAGCTGAGACAATACATATTCTAAATAAAATGTTTTCGACTGTTTTTTTAATTTTATTTGAGATTATTAAAAGTTAGGTAAATTTTACCTAATTTTAGGTCAATTAGACTAAATGCATGAAAAATATAGATTGCTCCAACTTCCTTAAAAAAAAAAAAACATATATATTGTACTCAATTAATGAAGTTCATTTTTAACACAAATAAATGGAATAACGAGAATTAAATATTACGCAAGTATAAATTGTAATCACCATGATAATGTCAATGAGTGACTAATTACTTGTCCATTATGTATTTATAGCACATTCATTCTTTATATTCACCTATAATTATTATTTTGGGCCTTTATTTAATTCGTGTGTTTTCATTTTAGTATTATAAATTATAATAAATCAAATTTAACGATCGAATCATCGAATCGTTATCGCAAGATATGGAATATCAATATAATCGTTCACGTACGTGCCTGCACATGTATCCAATAAACACTCAAAAATATTTCACAATTATTAAATCGAATAAAAAGCACAAAAAGCGAGAGAAAAATCCACCTAGTTCTGATGGTTAAATTATTATTTTAATAATTATTAAAATTCCTTATGTTGTTTTCTATGATATGTAGGAAATTGATTTGTAATTTTATATTTAGCTAATTAATCATGATACAAAATTAATTTACTGTTTTTAATTTTTTTTTTATTTGTACAAATAGTTCTACAAGTCATAGGATAATAAAATAAAAATATTTTTCCTACATATCATAAAATATAAAATTTTTCAAAATTAAAATTGGACTTTTAGAAGTTGGGTAAATTTTCGTCTGCTTATTTGTCTAAATGCATGAAAAATATAGATTGCTTTAGCCCCCTTTAATATTATTGAAAAAGATGAATAATAATAAATTCGTTGAAAATTTCGTCGTGATATTGTTTTTGCGGTTGAAGTACTAACAATATCTCACTGTCCATTGTACTAATGTAGATAAATCTTTATGTGTCTAGTCATATGCCCGTATAATTTACTTAATTTGAACTGTCATCTTTATTATTTTCAATATAAATTATAAACGTGTTATAACATTCTATATACATAGAAGTTGAATATTATACGCACTGAAATACAATATTTTTTGTATTTTCCATATGGTTATAACTAATTGATAATGAATATTATATATACGTCATAAAATATTTTATTTCGCACATTTCCTCCTCAATTTCCATTACGTAAACATAGTTTAATATGAGTGAAAAACGAATTAAAATGAGTGGTGACAAAAAATCGGCAAAAATAAATGATGAATAAAAAGCAATGTTTATGAAAATACCATAAAATACCTAAAATTCAGAATTTCTTCAAAAAGGTAAAAATTTTAATGCTCCTCGTATATACTATTTCTAATTTATTATTAATCATAACAAATAAAAATGTTAAGTATTTTTTTATTTTCAATAAAAAATTTAATTTAAAATCGATTCACCGCATTAGTTTAAACGATGGTTCTAACTTAAATGTAGTTTCAATTGAAATAAGTTTTTAATTTCTTAAAATAGTTAATTAAAAATTTATTAACCCTATTTACGTCAGACATCCATATACTTTATTTGTATTTGCTTTAGAAAATATTTTGTAAATCAATATAAATTTAATTTTTTTCTACGCAACAATCATTTAAATTAAATATTTAATATATGATTTAATATTTATTATTATAATTTAATTCATATCATTGTTATAATTTTTAATTAAGTATTACAAAATTAAAATTTATCGTTTCTATTATTATGGAATTAAAACATCAAAGAAAAATTCGTTACCGTTATAACTTATAACTCCATTTTAACCATAAACTTACCTATTATATTATAATTTATACCTATAGTGTTATTAAGTCGTGACCTATTAAAATTTAAAAAAAAATTAATTTGTTTTATGAAATTTTTATCATTTTTATTGCATAGAATTCCAGATAGTACCATGTTGCTGACTACGATCAAAGTCCCGCAGCGCGTCAAAATATCCACTGACGCAGAGGACGCGACCACCGGCGTTTCGCCGAACATCACGTGGCCATCGCGCAAGCCTGCACCGGCACTCACCCGTTTGCGGCCCAACAGTCTCTTGCGATTCTGTCTGGCGAAACGTGGAGACCATAACCAATCCGGTGGTCGGAAAACATCACCGCACGCCGCCGACGCGGACCATTAACAGTTCCACGCAATCCGACCAATCTTGGGGTTAATAAGGACGTTGCTAGAAAGTCAGACGACTTTGGTGCAGGCCGACGACGAGGACGCCACTGTTGCAAGGAACCCCCTCGACGCCAAACGTTCCGGAGAGCGACGGGCCAAATGCACCGAAACGCAAAGACGACGGATGTTGTACGGATTGCGTTGCCATCTGTGTAGATTGCATTTGTTCGATAATGTAACCCGCAGGTGACATAATAATATTAAACAATTAATAAATATTAAAAATGTTTTGTTGTTAGAAAATTAATTTAAAAAAAAAAAAAAAACTATTTATTTGTTCCTTTTAAAATTAAATTCTAATATGAAAAAAATAATAGTCGTTCGCGGATATTATGTAATTTATTAAAATACGTCACATCATAATCGCATTAAATAAACATTATAATATCGACATTTTTGCTCATTAGAAATAATGTAATAATCCACATCCTTACAGCATTTTAAAGAGTAAAAACACAAAATATGATTATTGTATGCTATAATGCGTGATAATTATACACGTTATAGTTAAAAAGAGTTTCAAAAAAACGTCATAGACCTTTGTAGCAAATTTAATACATGCTCTGACAGGATCAATATTCGTTTAATGACTAAATAATAAAAAATAACTAAAAATATTCAAATTAATTTTTCTTTCGAAAACCTCCAATCTCATTTGTTCCGTTTTCCTGAGAGGCCACGTCTCCGATCCGTATGGCATCACTGGGCGTATCAACGTCGTATATATCTGTACTTTAAGATTCTTTGAAACAACTTTTGCTTTAGTGTTCAGTACTTTTCCTAACCCATAATAGCAGTTATTCCCTTATAAACAATAAAATATCTCTCTTATTTATTTATATTTTGTATAATGTTTATATTAAACTGTTAAAACTTATGTAAAAAGTAGTGAAAATTAGTATATTATTATTATTTTTTGTAGCGATTGAATAGTTAATTACAAGGTTGGACAGAATCATGTATAAAAGTTTTATACACCAAGATGTATACTATATAATATGTAATTTACTTTTATATACATTTGTAAAACGTATACATTGTTTTTTTGTTTGTTTCTTTAATGTATTTAAATTATTAAATAATTAAAATAACTAACATTATAAATAGTTGAAATTTTAATGAAATAAAATTTACAATTCATTTTAAATTGAAATACAAATTTAATTTAAAAATTTTGAAGCCAACCAAACAGAATCATTAATTTTTACGATTCTTTACTTAGATCATTTTTAAAATTTTTCTATACTCTTTTTTCCCTGGCATAAAAACTAATAAAAGAAAATGGTTAAAAAATAAGCAAAATTACAGTTTTCGTGAATTTGCGATAAATTATGCAGTTTTGAACATGGTATAAATATATTTTTTAATAGTTTAACATATCTTTACTATTAATTCATATAATTTATTTATATTTTTACTAATATATATATATATATTATAATTTAAAGTTAAAGCAATAATAATACATTAATTTTTTTTCATTACAATAGATTATTTTGAAAAATATTATCTGCCTATACATAAAATAAAATTATTATTAATTAAAATTGAATGTTGTCTCAAATTTTCTCATTCTCATTATTGGGATAGAAATTTTAAAGTTAAATATTTACAGATTGTTAGATTTTTAAATTGTTTCGAGTGTTCGAATGGTGCTTATCGTTTACACTAGTGATGGGAATAATCGAATGATTAGTAGTCGAAAACAAAATAATCGAGTATTCGAATCATTCATGATTTACATTGCTTGAACTGATTCTATAAATAAGGATTTTGTATTATATATTATTTTATTTATATTTTTTAGTCAAAATTGAATTAAATTACATTGTTTGACAAATTTATTTAAGAAAATTAAATCATTCTTTTTCTTGGCAATTATGTATTAAATAGAACAAATATTTAATGGTAGTATAATATTTAATTATAAAGTAAACTTATATTTATATTATAATTATAATAAACTTAATAAAATGTATAAAATCAGTAGGTATTAATGATAATTTTGAAACTGCGTCTTACATAACGAAAAATAATATTAATTTATAAATTTAAATTTAAATTACTAATAAAAAATACAATATAATCTAAATTTTTGGAGTGAAGTCTGTTCTGACGGTCATTCGTTATTTGTCCCGTTTTTGAAAACGCTCGTTTCCTATTTTCGGTTTTTGCTTTATAAATATCCAGTAACTAAGTGCTGCCCAATGAGATATAAGTACTATACACTATATTATATTTATATATAGTGCAGTAGTCAGTAGTTAGTAGTTAAAGTAAAAGTGAAATAAGAAATGTATTAGATTATTTTTACTATTAATTTTAGATTCTGAGTGAAGCGAAGAATGTATTGGTTTTACAAAGATGTTTTTTTTTTTTTGATGTATGAAAACACTTTTTCGGGTAGAAATATTGATCCGATTTCCACAAGTAGGGTATGCTTTCGGTAGCAAATCGTGTCTAGTTGGTACTTTATTTAGATCATTTTTCGAATTTCTCAAAATTTTTTCCTTGGGAGGAGTAAAACTATCAAAAAATAGCGGAAAATCGGCAAAATTACGATTTCTGTTATTTAAAATTTTTTAATTTCGTGACAACTAATTGAGTTTTGATCGTAGGGAATTGAACATTTTTTTGAGTATTAACATAGGTAGGATACAAGTGAGGTAAAATTTTGGAATGAATTATTAGTATATCCCTTTGTTGACCAAGCATAGAAATAAAATGGTTTTTCCGTGTTTTTTTACATAAATATATTTTATATTGCCTAAATAAATAAAAAATATATATTTTTTTTTTTTTTGAAATTCCAAATTTGAGTTTTTTACATGGTACTTTGAAGTACCTTTGGTCAAAAACTAATTTTTCCCTGGTACTTTTAAGTACCGTAGGTCTTTATAAACGCTAACTATTTTATATTATTCTTACCTAAACATTTTATCTCAAGTTCATAAAATTACTTTCATAAGCTTAAATAAATTAATAAAAAATGTTTACATTTTATTAAATAAAACCAACGTATTTATAATAATATGTAGAGTAAATTATTTTTCTGCAGTTTCTTTGTATATTTATTTTCTTAGTTACAAATGTATTTCTAAAATAAATAAATATGTAGGTATCTAATGATATAAAATGTATTGGTCTTAAAATAAAAATATATACATCATTTATTTATCACAATCAATTGCATGATACTCCGCAAAACAATATTATGTCATTACAAACATTAAGATGAGACATGATTAATTACAAAGACAAATTTATTACGTTCACTGTACACGAGTATATCGGAAATAAATAGGTATGTACGTAATGTTATCGTGACACGCGGCAAACAATGCAGCTAAAAACGCTGTAACCCGACGGTACGTATAGGTCCAACTGAATTATAACGAATTATTTATATCAAAACAACATTAAAATACAAAAACAACAATTGATAATGATATTACACAAATACCCCGAAAAATCTATCGTTTTACATTTTGTTTATAAGGTTTATAATCATAATCAAAAACAATAATAAAACGGGCCACTAGAAATTATGGGTTTCTACAAAATTCAATCTAAAAATAATCGTATAGCAGCCAAATTATGATATTTTTTCATTTGTTTTTCACTTAGTATATTTTATATGTGGTACTCGTACGTACCGATGGCTCAGAAACTATATCTAAATGAAAATGTACGTTTAATACAAATTTAAAGTGATGGTACTTAAAAGTACCATCGGTCGACAAAGGGATATAGTGTATTGTAATATATTGAGTTTCGCTCAGAATCGTATTTTCTTATGCAATATTATTGCATTCAAATCTTAATTGTAATAAACCACTAATTTCTCCGAGGACCGAAGGGACGAAGGAGGAACGACTAAAATCGACATTCCCACTTTTTTTTTTTATCATTCGAATTGATTCGATTTTTAAAATAATCGAATTGTTTCGATTATTTCATTCGATTATTCATATCACTAGTTTACATACTTCCCACCGTTGTTATCTACTCTACGTAATAGATAACCGTGCTCTCTGCTGACGATGATAAAGATTTTGATGGCAAACACGAGGTTACAATTGCAACTTGCAAGATTATTTGATCCGCGTATAATGTAAATAAGTGTAATTTACATTTTATATTAATCTGTTTTTATATAATGAGTATATTGGTTTATGCAAAAATATATACGATAGTGTTATATATTATATATACCGTCGAACAATAAACTGTGTTTATTATATTGAATTATTATTTGAAGTCGTTTTTGAGAACGAAATAATTTTACTTACATAAAAAAACACGAATGGACTTCAATATTTGCAATTACTACTTTTATTAAGTGTCATTGAACGGTTAGGTTATGCACATTGAATGATGTGACTAAAAACGTATAACCCATTCGAGTATTCTGGAAAAACAAAAAACGTTCAATGCATTGTTATACTAATGAACATGTAATACTATGTGCTAGTAGTTGTAATTTACATTATATGAATATTTAATCAAATTGTGGTAAACGAATTGAATAACTTGACTTATACTTACCCTGTTTGGTTTTGTAAAACATATACCTACAATAGGTATTAATATAATGTATTATCACAATAATTTGAAATAAATATGCAAATGATACAATTTATGATTATTATATTGAGATTTTTTGATTATTGTAATGACTATGGTATTGGATTTCGTTTCGTGTTTCACTTCTTTATAGTTAAATTATTTGAGTTAATATACTAATATAACTAATTTATACTTTTGATTAGTTATAGGATCAACTCAAGTTGTACTAATAAAAGTACCTACTTTGTTTTTTAACGAAAGCAATATACCTACTTAGTACCAGAAAATTTACTTGTATTAACTAATTTACATTAACTGTGTGGATAACAAAACAAAAATTAACAAATTATAACTTTATAACTATTAATATTTGTTTCCACTCTGGCAATGATTACAGTGAGTGAATTTATGAATTCGGTATAATAAATAAAATAATTGAATAATTATATTTTATGTATAGTGTACTGTATAATTTGGATTTAGACATCTCAATTGCAAGCTGAACGCTAATTCACATAATCTGAGAAGGTTCTATACTCGATACAATATTATAAGAATAATATCGTTTACATGATTTGTCTATGTTGCTATAGTATATATATATATATAAAATATACAATATTTATTTATTCATTTTTCTAACTATATTCTATATGGAAGTACAATTAATATGAAATAATATAACATAATATGTTATTATTATAAATTAATAACAATATTATAAATGTATAAACAATTGCATTTTGTCAATAGATACTTGGTATCTACCCGTAGATGATAGATTTCATTAATTTTTTTTTTCTATTGTTAGTCTATTAACAGTTATCTATTATAATTTATAATATTTGATACTTATCAAAAGTATAAGTATATAAAAGTTACAAATTAAATAACCTAATATAATTATATGATAGAATTTAGATTCTATCTAAAGATAGAATATTATAAGATGGTGTTAGCATATTATATTAATAACAAATGATATTATTATCAGGGCTGTATTAAGGATTTATTCAAAGAAATAATGTAAGGATAAATATTAACAATATTTTTTTGCCTTATAAATATATTGTATATATCTTGAATGGTATTTGAAGCTTAAGCACCAAAACTTTTTTAATGATCACTAAAATGCAGGCATTTATTTATAAGACAGTTTTAAATCATTGGGATTTTCTTTTTGTAGTCGTGTAACAAATATAAAACATCAGCTACTGACATAGTTGTCATTTTTAAAAATAATTTATAGTTTTTAAGAAGATGGTTAAACGATTCTTTTCTTTTTTCTAGTTCTTTGATTAATTTATCCAATAAAATAAAGTAAGTATCAACTTTGAATATTTCTGTATCTTCAGATAATTTTTCGCCAAATTTTTTTTTTAAGTTTTTAATATCAGTTTTTTTAACTGCCAAAGATTCAAAATGTTCATAAGCTTCATCGGAACGAAAATCTGACACAAAAACTATTAAAGAGTTGTACAATTTAACTATAACACCTAAGTCAATATTTACAGATTGTAAGTTTTTGTTGACTACATTAAATCTTTTTAGAATATTACTTCAAAATATTGACAAAAATCCGGTTTTTTCTAGAGAACAAAGTTTTTTTGATATTCCTCTCGGCTTGTTCCGAGTAGTTGCTTTTTCTCCTTCGTCATGTTCTTGCTTAGTGCATTTATAATTGAAGACCAGTTTTCATTAAGAGATTTACTAGCATCGTCTCTTGCTGACCATCTTGTTTCTGAGAGACTTCACTGATGCGTTAAGAATTTCTCAGCGGTGTGTTGACACTGAAAAAAAATTGTATACATTCTGAAGTAAATCAAAGAAATGAACTTAGTACTATAGTTCACAGAGTTCATTCCAACCAAATTCAATGAATGAGCAGCACAATAAACGAATTTAGCCAACGGATTTGTTTTCTTAATTCTTGCTTATAGTCTAGAGTATAAGTCCGACACATTACTAGCATTGTCGTACGATTGACCTCTAAGACTTTTAATGTTCTATTTATAATTTTGTAATATTTTAAATACAGCTTCTACCATATCTTCGGTTTTATTACCTTTTTTTTTTTTTTTTTTCCTGTTTGAACCGGCAGACCGGAGGGAACCGCCTGCGCATTACTTTCTCCGGTCTGCCATCGTTTATTAAAAAATTAGAAATTACATAGGTAGGGACGGGACAGTCCCCCGTCGTCCTGACCTTTACAAGATTGGATACATGTGGTTACTCTCTAAAGCCTAAAAAATTATATAACTTGAGTGCGATAGAGAGTAACCGAATGGTGCGACATTTGGTTATACGTATATGTATTGTTGGTAACCGGGTCTGTGTTTGTTTTCGCGGCCCGGTGTTAAGACCAGCCGGCCTAGAGTCGCGTTCGGTAACCTTTTCTTGGTTACTTCTTGGCTACTTTTCTTGAGCTCAGGTGGTTTCCCTGTGCCTTTGTGAAGTAGCACCAATCTGGATTCCTTCCAGCGGGAAGGAAACTTTTGGTGTTGTAAGCATACATTGTACACGTCCAGTAGCATTTTTGACTTCCTCTTCGCGATTATGGATAGTATTTCGTTAGGTATAGCATCTGGACCCGATGCTTTGCCAGCAGGCAGCCTGGTTGCTGCGACGTTGAGCTCTTGTTCTGTGAAATGTTGGATTTCTTCTGTTTCGTGTTCATTGTCTGGGTTGGGATCTGTTTCGCGTTCCCAGTTGGTTAGAGGGAGGTTGGGAAAAAGATGATCCGCAATGGCCTCCTCTCTACCGCGTGCCTCTATTCCGGGACGTTTCCTGCCGATTCTTCTGGTTACTATCTTATAGGGAAGTCCCCAAGGATCGCTGTCTACTTCTTCACATAGGTCCGCCCAGCTCTTCTCCTGGGAAGCGCGTATGGCGGTTCTTAGCTCCTTTCTTTTTTGGACATAATCATGTCGGCGTGTATTTGTGATTTGGTCGTTGTTCGACTTGGCAGCGCGTTGATACGCTCTTCTGTACGCGAAACACTGTTTCCGGATTTCGGAGATATTTTCGTTCCACCAGTGAACTTGATTTTTCCCTTTGCGCGGCGCGGATCTAGGCGGCATGCTAGAGTTGCACGCTGCCGCCATGTAATCGATCATTAGTTTCGCCGCCTGATCTGGTGTTGTGTGAGGGGGTATCTCTGGTGCCTGGTTCTGGTCGAGGTAGGAGTAGAGCGAGTTTAGGTTTAGCTTCCTTATTGCCCAGCCTCGTGGCCGCGAAAGTGTTGGCTCGATTTCGTTCGCCGTGCTGACCTTGAACTCTATGTATTGGTGGTCGCTGCCGGATTCCGTGCTGTGGAGCACCCTCCAATCTGCGACCTCCCTCTGCTCACTCAGACGTGAGAACGTCACGTCAATGACAGACTCGGCGTTGCACCGTCTATATGTGGGGGAGTGACCCACGTTCTCTGTAGTCAGTTCGAGGCTTGCCGCGAGATCCGATAGTTGTGCTCCCCTGCGATCGTTCGTCTCCGATCCCCAGTCGGTGCACCACGCATTGAAGTCACCTCCGACTATCAGGTGGGTTGCTGTGGACGCGAGACGAACGGATCGCTCGATATCGTTGAGGAAAGCCTCGAACTGTTTCGGTTTTATTACCTACATGGTCTAAGAAACAAAGAAACCGTTCAACAGGATTACCATCTTTGTTGACATATCGAATACATAATGATAGTTGGTCTATATGGGATTTGTCAGGTATTATTATTATTATCGTATGACCTTTATTGAATGCAATATAATTATAGTTACAAAGTACTATTACAGTATTACAGTATTAATACTACTAGCTAGCAGGCAAATTAGAATAAACAAATAAATATATAAATAAATAAATAAATAACCGCAAATAACAAATATAAACTATGGAATATAAAAATACTAGTAAAAAAAAAAAAAAAAAAAGAAAAAGATAGATTGGTAAATATGTGAGTGCAGTACGGTGGCATATACATTGCGTTATCTTTGGATTTAATGGATAAAAAGGTTTTATTTTGGATTGATTTGAATATATCGTTTGAGGGAATGTTTTCAATGGTACAATTTGGAATGGTTTTGGCTGCATGGTCAGCGGCTGTATCAGCCATTTCATTTCCCTTAATTCCGATGTGGGAAGGAATCCACATAAATTCAATATTTAGATTAGTGTCGGATAGTAGAGCTTGAGTTTTTTGTGTGATTTCGTTGTTAGGCCAAGGGTTTAAGAGTGCAGTTAGAACGCTTAATGAATCACTAATGATTAAAGTGTCAGTTAACTGAAGTGATTTTGCTAGTTGAATTCCTTCTAGGATAGCATAGTTCTCGGCTGTAAATATGCTAGTGATTTGAGGGAGTTTGTGATGAATAATAGTTTGATTTAGGACTACTGCAAAACCGACTCCATGTTCTGATTTGGAAGCATCTGTGTAGATTTTTGAGTGGTAGGGGAAATTTTGTTGAATAATATTGTGGAAGTGAGTAATTATTACTACTATTACAAAGTTAGTTTGTGGTATTGATTATTTTATTTTATACTAATAATACTGCGTATAGTGTAAATCATTCATTGCTTTGTATTGATTACTGTACTTAAAGTAAAAAATGTATAATTGTGTATATTAATATTATGTTTCAGTTTTTATTATTTGAATATGCAAATTTTATATTTATAGTTGTAATTTTGGTTTTATAATATATTATAGTTACAGGTACATTTTGGACTCGAAGTAAATATTTAAACGCATTATAACCAATTATTGACCCTATTTATTCCACAGGAATCGAGAATATAGTCTCAAAAATGGTAAATAGGTAAATGACTCGGTTCTTTATCACCAAAACTCATAAGTGTACATGCGTACACAGTTTCTACGTATAAAAGCTGGTTCTAATATCCTATAAGTTCGTTGTGAAGTTTTATTTTGAATAATTGCATTATATTGAATATATTTGGGACGAATTTTATTCCATTTTTCAACAGAAAGAGTAATGTTAAATTTAATAGAGTCGCCAAGGTCATTATCAGAGGATGTGTTATTAGAACTGTAACTTCCGCCAGAAATTGTATCAGAATTAGTACAATTCTCTTGAAATTTATCGTTTCAAATAATTGACAGTATATTTTTACGGTTTTATTTTTAAATAGCATAAATGTATTTTGTAGAAATTTTGTTTTCCAATTGTTCCGACAACACTTTCCACATATTGTGAATTGTTTGGAATAGGATGAAATTTCCTTAAATGCTTGTTCTCTTTTCTTATTGATAGAACTCAAGTAGTTAAAATATCCTTTTCTATTTCTACTGATTATCCTGTGTTATCAAGTGTCTCGCAAGGGTTACACTTAGGATCTTTATTTTATTTGATATTTATAAATGATCTATCACTAGTTCTAGATCCTTTTATTAATATTCTTCTATTTGCTGATGATGCGAAAATATTCTATAAAATTAGATCGGCTATTAATCAACATATTTTACAAGCCAATTTATGTAAATTTTTCTTTGTTTATTATTGTAGAATATTGGGCTGGGTACCTCTCAGTCTGCCCGTGTAGTTGTATATTTGTATTATTGATTATATATTATTAAACAGAATACACTATGTCTATAATATAAAATATAATTTCCTGTTACTGTTCCTGGACTTGTAGATAATATTCTAATAGTATTTGGTATTTATAAAAATAAACACAGGACAAAACATATTACGGAATATAATTTTATGTAGGCATAAAAAGTTAAATCAAATTAAAAATATTTTCGAAGTATGTGATAAACGTGTATAAAAAATATAACTGAACTTAGAACTTAGAAACATTCAGCTTTTTAAATTAAATTTTTCTTTAAATTTTTCAGATTTCATTATATAGGTAATTTATAAATTAAATTACCTAAAGCAATAAGTCAAATCTAAAAATATTATATTTCAAGAAAATTAAATATTGATATGACATTATTATATTATTAAAAAAAGTACCTGTACTTCCTCCGGTTTTAAAACCTTGTCCGCAAGCATTACAAAAGGTCCTTTTTTTAATTTCGTCTTTTGTAAAGCTTTTCCATATTTGTGACATTTTAATTAATGAAACGTTGGAAAAGTCATTTTCAATAAATTTAAACAGATTAAAAAACAACAATTTAAAGTAAAATAAAATTAATACGCAGTCAGTAAATAATAAATATGTATAATGTTCTTTATAACATTTGTAACATGCAACACATCACATAATGATTCATTGGCATGAATTGGCAAATATTTCCAATGATCTTTAACTTTTGAGTTTTTTAATAGCTAATGAAATAGGAATTTGAACTCTTGATGTTATATTTTTAGTATAGAAGGTCTTGAGTTCCTTATGCTTTGATTCCACCCTATAACACCATAAAATCTTAAGGGGCCTGATTTTTTATTAAATTATAATCTGCAATCCTCACATGCCGTGTTAGGTACTGGGTCTCACCGGCGCCGTTGACAATGGT
Organism: Eriosoma lanigerum; assembly: GCA_013282895.1. NCBI lineage: Eukaryota > Metazoa > Arthropoda > Insecta > Hemiptera > Aphididae > Eriosoma > Eriosoma lanigerum. Next base: position 25,316,855 of record CM023362.1, on the reverse strand, counting down.
GTCGTGGCCGTTGGATTTACCTGTTGTTTTGTTTGTGTGGGGTCGGCGTGTGTTCGATCTTTCGGGAACCTCTGGTTTTGGGATGTACTGCTGTTTTGACATAGACTGGATGTCCTTAAAGCCCTTGTAACCTGGTTGGTCCTGTCTTCCCATTCTCTGTTGTAAGCGGTCCACAGAATTGGATCCGCTCGCAGCTCTCTAAACGACATCGTCCTTAGTTCACTGACAGTTCGTTGTTGTGAAAGCCCAGCACCTCGTCGTCTGCTATCCTTTGTTTGATTTTCAAGCAGGTTTCAGGCATGAAACATGGATTTTCTTTGGCACAGCTGATTCTTGAGGAATACACCTTTGCCAACCTGTTTATTCAGCCTCACAGGCCCCATAATTTAAATGTAGAAGCTCTGGTGTGCTTTGTAAAACATTACATCGCCCATCAAAAACCTACATTTTCATTGTCCATTTGTTTGTCTAAAACACCCTGTTCTCTATTTATCCTATTCATATTTGTTTCCGAGATAGTATCCAGTCTTCTGGTCGTTTGTTTTCTCTGCCTAGAACTAGAACCGAAGGAGATCATTCCGCCTATTCCGTATCGCAAATAACATTGGTGCAAATTTTGTGTCTCAAGAGCTGTGTTTGTCACTAATCAATAATACGCGCAAGCCTTTTTTTAGTTTCTGATTGCGTCGCTCAAGGATGGTATGTCGGTGTCGTCCATCCCTCGGCGACCTATTATTCTAACGCGCTGAGCATCGACTTCCCATGGCTGTCGTGGTTTTCTAGAGGTGATGGGGTCGTCTGGGCGGCGATTTGGTTCACGTGCATATGTGACACGCTTACACATACAACACTCGTCATTTTTAAGTTGTCATCAACAGGTTGTGGAGTTATGTATTATACGTTGTTTTTAGTTTACTCTTTTATACTATTTGATATGAATTGGTTTTATCCTTTTGATTCCAAAAATTATCGAAAATAATAAACATTTGATCTGTATAAATATTTTCAAAGCATTTACGTTTACTTTGAACATGAGGCTTCAATATTTTTGCAGAAATTAATTTACCTTTTGTTGTTTAATAACTTTTGCATTGCATCTTTGATATTTTAAGCCCAACCTACTATATTTTTTACGTTTTTTTGTCAGTAATTCATCAGCCAATATTTTCACATTTTGACAGAGTATTATTGATAAATTGGTTAGAATATTGACAGAAGTTCAAATAATGTCAGCGAACATTATTGTTGTTAATTCTTCTACAAACCATTATATAAAGAATATTGTGTTTATTTTAAAAACAAGTTTTATAAATTAAAAGTAATATACAGAAATATTTGTAAAAGTGAAGAGTTTTCCTATCACCTTAACTAATCCAATATATGTACGGGTAGTTTTTAAGTTGTATATACAAAGTATTAGTAATTTATCAAATGTTGTATTTAGTGTATGTATCCTGGCAATTAAAACATACAAAAAAATATAATACTCGTATTTATATATTATATGGATTCTGGAAGGTTTGCTATTAAATATATTAATCTGCAATTCAAAAAACGTAAAAAATTTCTAAAATATTGTCAAAACACCTTTCCATAAATAAAATATATATAAAAGCAAATTAGGATTAGGATTTTAATACATAATATGTAATGTTTAATTATTAATTTAATAAAACAATAGATTATTTATATTAAAAATATAATTTTAATAAATATATAGCGCATACGTGAATTAACAAATTTTGTATAATGGTAAGGTATTAAGTTTTCAGGATGCTATTTTTACACGCATACGTTTGTACGAAATTATTATTGTGATTAAAAATATTAGATAAACGATACTCGTAGTATGTCGTATAATATGATCGATTATTTTTATCCAATAATTCATTTATCAAAACGACAACGATGGCTGGTTTACTGACCTCGACGATAATTTAAATAATATTATATTTCAAATCTTATATTATAACGCTCGACCACTAACTATGATAATCTATATCTATTTCTGTATACGATTTTTTTTCTCACTTATATATGCGTTTGTTGAATACTTTTCGACAAAAAAAAATTTATTAATCGATTTCGATCAACTTAAAATTTTGGCGTAAATATTTCTTTTCCTTAACTATTTGTTACCATAAATAAATAACATTACTAAGTAGAGCAGAAAAAATTTTATAATTTTTCCTATTCGGTTAATAAGCGGCCAAAAGTAATTTTTACCCGGAAACTTAATATTATTCCACTGCGGTTTAGAAAAAATAAACACAATCACTGCACCGGAAAAATTAATGCTACTTATTCAATTACTGTGTCGTTAATAAAATTTTATACATTTTGTACAAAAATTATAATATCTTTAATTATAATAGTGTAATTATTGACTTCACAGTTTTACAGGAAAATAAATTACTACCCATATTAGAAACGTAATGGATGCTACGAAGGAACTAGCGCTTCGCCAGTCGGTCGTTCGTATACCCGATGTTGACATATTAATATTTATATCGTTTCGATATACGATCGCGGATAGTGATTAGTAAAAAACGATTACATAATCACAATTACCGTTTAAAAACCGTATTTTTATAGTATTATAAATATGTATATTTCGCTGACCGTGCGCTTCGCTTATTATCGAATATTATCGTAATTTTCGTCCGCGTTATTACCGCGAGCCGGGACGGACAGTTGATTATTTTCGGCCTGGTGGAATGCAGAGGCAGTTTGACATTTTTCAATTGGTGGTTCAAAATATGTAAATACCACCCACCCACCCACCAACAAAAAAGTCAAACTACATAACCTCACTTAATTTTATAATTTTTGACGATTATTATTTATACTAAAACTTGCTAAGAAATTTCAATATTTTGATATGATTAGTACCGAATTGTAAATAACCAATCAAACGATTTAACATTAGAAATAAAAATATATAATTATATATGAGTAATAATATCGTTTAAAATAATTTAAAAAAGTATTTTTAAAGAAGCTATTTTTAAAACTAGGTTTTTTTTTTTGTTTTGCTTAGTAATAATTTATACTCACTAAGGCGAGTGGATAATTAACCATGTTAGATTTCCTTATAATGAAAATGGAAATAAAAAGAGAACACATGATGATTATTTGTTGATGAATAATGAAAGATACCATGTTCCAAAGACTCCACTGTTTCATGTATAGCTGTTATACCTGAAATAGATAAAGTAAATATTTTTTCCTTAAATTATATGCACTTAGTTTGTTTAGGTTTAATGAAGAATTTGTTTGCATATTTGGTTACATCAGGGTCCATCAAATGTTCGCTTACCTAGTTGGAAAATAAAACAAGAGCAAACCCAGAGGGATCAATGAAGTTAATCGTTGTAAAACAACAGTATTTCATTAACATCTTTTAGATACTAGGCCAATAGTTTAGTTGATGATTATACTACATATGATTTACTTGATAATTGGAGTGCCTTTCCATTTGAAAACTATATGAAAGAGTTAAAACGAATATTCTGCAAGTATAAAAAAACTTTTACAACAAGTTGTTAAATGGAATACAGAACAATATATGAATGAAAATATTAAATTTTGCAATTCCAATGCATTTACATTTACTAACAAAGAATCTGATTTTAACTTACAATGGTGAATTACTGAATTTGTAATTGTTTAAAAATTGATAATAATATTTTTTTATAATTTAATATTAATTGATAAGTTATAAGATAACTTATAAAAATAAATTTTAACTTAAATAATATTGAATATAGTAATATAACATTTAAAAATATTAAATATTATTTTTATAAAGAGGATTGTCAACCGGTTATTATTAGGTAAATAAATGAATAATAAATATGAAGGCCTATATATATTAAATATAATTATATTTAAATTTGTTCTTTTTCAAGTAGACTGTTGTTTTATTAGAAGTAGATAATACTTTAGCTGTCATTCCTGAGTTTTAGTTAAATAATGGAAATTGTGCATGGCCAAAAAGAACATAAACAAAATGGTTGAAAGAAGAATAAAACCAAACGATAATTAGTTAACTAATTATAAAGCTAAAATTATGGATGAGAATATAGGTATTTATATACCTATATAGTATATATATATTAAATATATAATAATAAATTTAATATATATATTAAATTTAATTATTTTATTGATATATGAGTTACATAATATTTTAGAATCTTATTCAGAAGCTTGTAAATTCACTCAGGTTCAGCTTTGAGCCCGTATATCTGTTCTCTGATAATAGACAGGATAACAAATAATATACAAAGTGAGGTGCCATAGTGTATAATGTTAGTAAATGATGTAGTAGTACTACACTAGGTTAGGGAAAGAACCCGAAGGAAGTCAATGAGAGGTGTAACAATAGATAACAATGCTTGAGAATAGGGGACTAAGGATTAGTAAGAATAAAACTGAGGCGATAGTGTATTATTATGGTGGAAGTAATCAAGAAATTGTTAGTGCGAGGCATATAATGCACTAGTGCGGCTAATCCCATATTAGAAGATAAGACAAAAAAAAAATTAAAATGAGTAATATATATTAAAGATTTCAAAGATATTAAAGTATTATATTATAAGGAAAATAATAATAGTTATTTATTCTTTTAGAATCTATACAAAAAACGAATAAATACAAGAATGTTGTAATCAAACATATAAAAAAAGGGATTAAAAATTGGATGGCACAGCCATCAACTAGACTTAAAAAATTAGCAGAAAAAGAAATAGTACAACTTAAATTTTAAAACAGTCTTCTTAATATCTTATATCTTTGCAAAATTATATATAATAATAATATGATGATAATAGGTTTGATATTGTTTCACTTAATAAAATATTATATAAAAGTAATTTACTAATAATAATTACAATCACATTTAAAATGTATTTTTCTTTATAAAAACCTAATCTATTCTTTTTAAATATTTTATTGTAAAATTTTATAGGTAATAAATGTATTTTATAGAACTATATATATATATAATATCACTAACATTTTAGTTAGTTTAAAAAGAAATATCTATTTACAAAACATATGACGTGTATTTTATTAACATTATAATAATGTGAAACAAATGATATAAAAATATTTATCTTTAACATTTTAGTAATGTTTGATCGTCTGCCAAAAAGTCATTTCAAAATATTTGAAAACATTCTGACATCTATGTGGGGACATATTTTAAAAATATTATTTTTATTAATCACTGTCAAAATGTTTTATAAATATTATTTTTTGCTGTGCGGGATATAATGTAATAACACTTGGAGTAATAATAGTTTTAAACAATGATAATTGCAAGGCCCATCGGCCGTACAAAAAGGCAGTGCACCACTTACTTAACGCGAAGAAACGACGAATGAATAACTGCAGCCACTCACAAAACGAAATACGAAAACCAAACACAATGTCCGCTGCGGGTAACGTTACATAGACATTTTTCAGTTGGTGGTTCAAAATATGTAAATACCACCCACCCACCCACCTACAAAAAAGTCAAACTACATAACTTCACTTAATTTTATAATTTTTTGACGATTATTATTTATACTAAAACTTGCTAAGAAATTTCAATATTTTGATATGATTAGTACCGAATTGTAAATAACCAATCAAACAATTTAACATTAGAAATAAAAATATATAATTATATATAAGTAATAATATCGTTTAAAATAATTTAAAAACTATTTTTAAAGAAGCTATTTTCAAAACTAGGTTTTTTTTTTGTTTTGCTTAGTAATAATTTATTTTGAAGGCTCCCCTAGAATTTGACTCTAAATCCGCTACTGGTTAATACGTGACTATATTTTCATTATAAAGCTGTATATAAATTAATCGTTAATGCAGTTAATGTATGCCATTCTTTGGTGATTGTATCTATTTGCTGCTAGTAATGACTTGGCTATCAAATTATCATTTTCTTATTACCACCGGTAACCTAGACCAAGTCCACATCAATTAAAATGACACCCACCCCAAAATTATTGGTGGTTCAGTGAACCACAAAATGCATGATGAAGCCGCCTCTGGTGGAATGTATTGGCTGAAACTGATCTGGATTTTCAGCAATCACATCATTGTAAATTTGTATTATACTCATTGATGATATAATGATTCCTAAAAATCCAGTTTGTTTAGGATAATGAATCATCAGCCCTTGGCCTTGTCCCCAAGAAAGTGATGAAATGTATAATATTAAATAATTAAAAAATTTTGTTGTTTTATTAATATTTGAACTTTTTATTGGACTTTTAAAGCCCCGACCATGGGGATTTCTAGAATTTAAAATGTCAAACCATTTATCTACAATACGTATAAATTCAGCAGTGGCCTTGCTGTTTTCAAATCCTTTCATTTTTAAGTTTCGACAAAAATCTATGGCATCTGCAACACTCAAGCTTAATGTTTGTACAGCTATGTGTATATTCACTTTCATTGGTGATTGCAAATCTTGCAACCTACACGGTATTAAAGAGGTATACCAATATATATTAACGTACTAATAAAAATAAAATAACATTTTATTTGGTTACATAAAAGATACGAGAGGGATATTCTGTTGACTGTTACCAACTAAAATATTAGAGAGATGATAGTGGATAGAGCTAGGAAAAGAAAGGAGTAATAGAAAGAATAAGCTAATAGTAATCAATAAATTTTTTACCTTATTGTTTAAACAACTATATGAAATAAAACTGTTTTAGTTATCAACGATTTTAACACCTCTAAATTTATACCTAATTATTGTAATATTTTTTGCTTTGCATTATTTAATAATTAATATAAGTAATTTCAACCATTAAAAAAAATAACTTTCATAATACTCAATAATAACATTTAAGCTTAACTTTTAAATATCTTACTAATAATTGACAATATTAACCATGGGAGTAAAAATAGAATACGTAATAGTCAAAAAGAGTAGGTAACAGATAATTTGTACTTTCTTTTAAAACTTTTATAATTTTTTACCATATTGTGTAAGTCACTTGAGGTAATTTGCATGTAATTATGGATGGGTAAAATAATAATAATAATAACAGTTAATAAAACAACATAATTTTTTATTATTGAAAAATTAAAATTATTACTACTAAAATTATTATTTTACATTCGTTACCACATCAAAATGTAAATTGTGTATATTTCTTAAATAAATACACTTTTCTGTTTTTTTCAATGTTTTGGTTAAATCCAAATACTTATTAAAAAGCTGCCATGTTTTAGATAAGTGGAATAGATGAAAATAGAAGTATTTAATAGAATAGTTGCTCCAACTACTTCCACATCTGTTCCCCATGTTCCTTTAAAAAAATGTATATATTATATTATTTTTTGTTAATGTAAAAATCAAATTAATTCTAACATTCTGTTTCTATAATTGGCATAATATTGAGATATATAATTTATGAATATGTTAGTGTGTGTATATTGTATAATATGCGTAACATTTTATATGTGGAAAATCAGTGTACTAAACACCAGTAATAAATTTTAATCAAAACATAGAACTTGAATTTTTTTCTAACAAAATATGCATATAATGTTTTTGTGATTTAAAAATATATTTAAATTATAATTTTTTAGTTATTCTCAAAAGGGATGAAGGAGAAACGTCCAAAATCAGTGACTTCCTGCCATTTTTTATTTTGACAATTAAATTTTTATTTTATTTATTCTATATATATATATATATATATAACAATTACCATCATTTTCAATCAGATTCGTTTGAAGATAAGATTCAAGATATTTTTTTCCTCCAACGTAATTTTCAATTTTAACATTATTTTTAATTACCTAAAATTAAAAATCTCTGTATAAATATGTTATATAGGTATGCATATTATTGTATAGGTTAGGTATACCTCAGAAATTAATTTTCGAATATTCGTATAATTTTCTTCGTTTCCACTTATCCAATATGCTAATGATCGAAATAAACAATTTCCATCACCTACAATTTGTTTTATTTCAGTTGGTTCTCCAAAAACTTTTTTGCTTTCATTTATTTTAAAAGTATTACTATTTTTTATTTTAAATTGCTTACATTTAAAAATAAAAAATTATTAAGAAATATTTTTTTATTTCTTTTTAAAAATAAATTATAAAAAGTTAAATAAAAATAATAACTAAGTATCGTACCAGAAATATATATGATTACAGTAATATTACAACTACCCAACAGTGCGAAATATAGTCAGATATCGGATGACAAAATAATTATTCTTGAACATCATAGTACATTAAATGTATGAATGTATAGAATAAAAATATAAATTCACATTATATTATATATTTTGATTATTTAGGTATACTTATAGAAGTCATGGGTTGCATAGTACTATTTCTAAAATCGCAAGCGAACGAACGTCGATTAAACGCGCAACATAATAATTCGATTTAATGGCATAATATTGTTTCACTAGGTAATAAATGTAAATCAAAGCTTTTACTGTTAACTTTACGGTTATTAGATAATTTTATTTTTATAGGCAACTCCATATATTACAGATAATAGTGCGAAATATGTGTAGAAAAATATAATATTATAATTCTTAATTTTAGAAATGTTATAAAATGTAAATGGTTCGTACAAAACAATTGATTGAACCAATGCATAATCTTATTTACTGTACAGTTTGTAGAATTGTGTCTACAGTGTGCCAAAAAAATATCAATCCCTCTAATTATCATCTAGTCTAAAAATTGTATTACCGTAAGAAATTAATCCAGATTTTTGACTCCTTCAATAAAATTCAATAGTATAAAAATTTGATGATTTACAATAGTATAATGACGAGTCGCGACACAATGCTCTCAAAGCAGTGTAGATTTCAGCCGCAGCGACTAATAATGTTGAGTCGCGTGTAGGAAACAGTAGCCGCCGCGACAATTTGCTACCTACGGTAATACAATTTTTAGACTGTATGATAATTAGAGGGATTGATATTTTTATAGTACACAGTGGATACAATTCTACAAATTGTACAGTAAATAAAATAATCTATTGATTCAATCAATTGTTTTGTACGAACCATTTACATTTTATAACATTTCTAAATTTAAGAATTATAATATTAAATTTTTCTATACATATTTCGCACTATTATCTGTAATATATGGAGTTGCCAATAAAAATAAAATTATCTAATGACCGAAAAGTTAACGGTAAAAGCTTTGATTTATATTTATTAGTGATACAATATTATGTCACATTAATTTGTCATTAAAATTATATTATTATTATTTAGAACACAAAATTCCGCCATGACTTGTAAACGTCCCGACCTAGGAAACCAGCTCAGTCGTTGAGATCAATCGTCGTGGCAATTAGCCGCGTCTAGGAAACCGTACCTTAACGGGGGGCTTAACTAATAGGATAAATGCCCACTTTTTGAACAATTGTAACATACTGTAAGAAATAATAATTTATAAAGATAACATCATAAATAATAATAAAAATGTAAAATAGAAAATGTATAAATAGAACTCATCATGGGTTTCGTATAGCCATGCATTTGGCCAATTATTGTGGTCGCGTCTACTACATCGAAATCCCCGACCATAAATATTATTTTGCCTTTGAAAATAGCCCCGTTAAAAATAAATTTATTTTTATTTGAAATTCCGTTTAAATGTAACGAGATATAAAATATTAACAAATGTATATATTCACAGTTTATATTATATAAAGTATAAATAAATGATTAAATTAAGAGCCAATCTATTTAATATGAGTATCCGACGAAGATCTGGAAAAATCGAACAATGAGATAAATTAGATAGATAAATGACACATTGTTTCGAAATTTATGTACTTTTATTAAAATTTTTTCAAAAAACGTAGTAAAACAGCATGAATTTATGGTTGAATGTTCAAATTTAAAACAAACAAATTTTTTTTTTTTACATTCACAATAACACGTTGATTTAAGATTTTCGTTCTTTTATTAAAAATATTATTATTTAATAAAAATGTACTAAGTAGAAGGAATTTACTACCGATAAAATACTCTACTCACGGTAATCAGACCAATATTATTTCTAGCAGAAAAAGTATATTAAGACTTTTAATAACACACAAATCAAACATAAATGTAAAAATGTTTAAATAGTTTAAATAAAAATTATGGTTTTCGTAAATTTGATTCTAAGTTATTCGGGATAAACAATGCAGTTCTAAACGTGGGGACTTGTATATATATATATTTTATTAGTTAAACATTTTTTTTCTATTAGTTAATATTTTTATATTTTTTGTTATTTTAATAGATTATTTTGAAAAATATTATTTGCCTATACTTAAAATAAAATAATTATTAATTAAAATTGTAAGTAGTCTCAAATTTTCTCGTTGCAGTTGCATTTTGCAGTAATACAATATTATTTTATTTTCTCACCTAGATAACGGTATTTATAATTTATAAAAGAAAGACGTTACTATATAAGTACGAGAAATACTAAATGAAAATCGTTATTTCGAAAATTACTAAGTTTATAGTCAAGTTTAGAACACATTAAGTTTAAATTTTAAATTGTTATTTTAGTTATTGAAATTCAACATTTAGACTTCGATTATTATATTATAAATTATTTTGAGTTTGCGAACGGTGCGTATCGTTGTTACTATTGTTATCTACTTATCAATAGTAGATAATCGTGCTCCCCACTAATGATGATAAATATTTTAATGTCAAACACGAGGTTGCAACTTGCAAGACGAGATTATTTGTTCAGTGTAATTTACGTTGAGGTTAAGATCTTTGTTATAATAACCTATACCGAATTTTCATTAACTTTTAGTTTTATTTAACTATGTGTATATTGATTTATACAAAATAACACGATGGTGTTATATACTATATACCATCGAACGACGAACTATGTTTATTAGTTATAATTTGGTTCAAAATTGTTGTTTTTTAAAACAATTACTTACATAATACTATGAACCAGTAATTGTTATTATCTATATTTAATTAAATTGTGGCAAATTAATTGATTAAATTGTCTTTACAAAAAACTGTTTGGTTTTGTAAAACATTATAGTAATAAAGTATTAATATAATATATAATCACGATAATTTGAAAGAAATATGCTCAAGATTTATGATTATTATATTGACAATTTCTGCATATGGTACTACTTATTGATTTTTATATTGTTTCAAAATAAAAAAATTAACGAATCATGACTTTTTCAGTCATATATGTATGTGTATGACAAAACATATCTGCATAATATATATATATATACAGTTTTATGAACAATTTTAGTTTTAATTTACAACATTTAATATGTTTCCACTCTGGCAATGATTCCGTTGGATGAATTCGGTATATTAAATAAAATAACTTAATGATTTGATTTTATATATAGTTGACTGTATAATATTGATTTATACATCTCGATTACAAGCTGAAGGCGAACTAATTTACAAAATATACAATTCTGAAATTGTTCTATACCTAATTATTATTATTATAATATAGTGTTAACATATATTAAAAACAAATAATGTTATAATTATTAAGATAATAATTGAACACATTGAAACCCAACAATATTCATTGATAAAAGTGGTCTAAACTTTTAGGAAAGAATAACAAAAATATAAACCAATCTACTATTCATGAAAATGTATAAGTAATGATATAAAAAATAACATTTTTAATAAATATTAGTTTTATTTAACATAGGAATTATATAACAAATAATAAGATTTGCTAAGTTGTGAAGTTATACTACATGTTGTCTACAAGTCTAAAAATATCAGAAAATGATGAGATACTTTTAGAAAGCAAATTATAATAGTAAATTTTTCTGCCTTAAACATTAAATATGTATTTAATACTAATACATTATTTTTTTGTTATTATATTAGATTTAAAAAATATAATCTACCTTTACATAAAATAGAAATATAATATAAATTAAACTTATTTAAGTTAAATTATCTTTACCATTAACAATAAAAATATCTGACGTATGTATTACGTTCATTATTAGTTTTAATGGTTGTCACTTGAATAGCCAAACAATTGTACTTTTTATACAATTTATATGTTTTGGTTACTCTTACCTAATTCAGATTTAACTAAATTATTAAAAGTATCGTGAAATTACTTTCTTTAAGTTATTTTGAATAATTTTTATTATAATTTGACAATTCTCGCGTTAGCCTAGTAGTATCTAGACCGACTCTGGTTACTACATATATTATTTCAATATATTACTCCAATATTATATTATTTCTTTTATAATAAAGTTAAAAAAATTGCACATTCAGACATAATAAACAACCAATGCTGTAGACGCTTATGTTGTCCAGTTAGGTTAGGTAAATAAATCTGGCACACCTGTATATATCAACAGTTGTGTATTAAGTTTACTTGTTTGGAAAATTTTTTAAATACACCATGTTTAAGAAAGTAAGTGCTTTTCATGTTACCAGTAACACTGAAACTCCAGCAGGCTCTACATTTCCCTTAATCTATGATAAATTAATAATAATTAAGTAATACAATTTTTTTTTTTTTAGTAGGTACTCAAGAAAATATATAAATTATAAAATATTTACCTTGAACAGGTGTTACAGTGGCTTTGGTTCTCCAATCAAAATTTACTAGTAAATTTTCTATTGTAGTTTGATACATCATTTGTCTTTTAACTCTTTTAGTTATCTTGTATTTGTTTTTTAACCGCTCAAAGCATTATATTCTTCATCAAAATAATCTTCCAATTGATTTATACCTAGTGTAAATCCGATATTGGCACACTTATTCGAATTTATGACATGCATATTGATAATTATCATTTAATAGTATAATTACATAAATTGGTAATTTTTGTGTTATATTAAATAACAAGTAATAGGTACCTTAAAGTTTAGCTATAGTTTACTTATACTAATGTGACAAAAATAAACGTTTATTTTATTATTTTTAAAATATATGGTCATACTAAAAAAAAAAAGAAATAATATTATAAAAATAATAAAATAAACTACGACGTATATTTTTGTCACATTTCACTCTCTGTCTAGCATATAAATAAGGCACTCGACAGGCGACGATTGTTCCTGGGGCCTCAAAATATATCTAATATAAAAACTTTTCTATAATATGATATGGACCTATATTATATCCCTTGCAGCCCACATTTTATTTTTATTTTTTTGACAAACTGCATTTGTACCACGTTTGTAAAAACTTATATATATATATATTATATTTCTTTATACCCAGAGTTTCTACAAAGATTAGGCCTACAAATTGCATACTAAATCCCTATAACATAAATATTATTCCTACATAGATATTTATTTATGGGGGTGCTTTTTCCATCTTCTCCCAGATTTTTTAGATTTTTTTAATAGTATTAGATTATCTTTTACACATTATATTACAAAATAAATGTATGAATTTGTTTTTCATCGAATTTGATAATAGGTGTTACCTAAAGCTAAATTTATTTTAAAAGTTACTATTGTTCTACTATAAAGTTATTTTGCTGTACTGTTCTGAACAACAAATAGAGAGATAGCAAATCGTATGCTGGCATTATTTTTTAAACACATTATTCGGAAGTATTTTTTATCATAACTATAAAGCCAGAAAAAATTATTATATACCAATTCATTATTATAGGTCATGCAAATAATATATTAGTTGCTTCATCCATTTATGCAAATTTCTTAACTTTTTCTTAGTTTCTACTATTAAAAAAACACAAATTAACTTAAATTTAACTGATTAAACAACATATTGTCAAAATCGTTGTGTGATTAGCATATTGTATAACTTTTCAATAATTGTTTTTAAATTTTAAATATTAATTCAGATTAACAGAAGTCAATCAGTCGGGACATTATTTAAAATATAAATCAATAATTTTTCATTAATTTTTAATTTAAAAAAATCTATTATTATTACTAAAAATGTGATAATTTGCAACATATTAAATTTACAAAAATATTACATGACAAAGTAATTAGTTAAAAAATTGTTTACATTAAGTGCTTTTATTAAGTACAAACAACTGTTACATTTGTATAATGTATACAGTTGGAATGTGATTAAAATTTTTTGATAGTTATCATCATCTAACCTAGATATTAGATCATATCTGTGAAAACATACCTACTATTCATGTAAATGTAGAAGTAATGAGATAAAAAATAACATTTTTAATAAATGTTAGTTTTATTCAACATTGGAATTATATTTTAAATAATATGGCTTAGCAAGTTGTGAAATTTACTCACTAAGCATGATATAAAACAATATTTTAAGATTAATTGTAAAGTCTATTGTCAATAAATATGTAAACAATTACAATAAGTTCTTTTACCAGTGGTAAATTTACAACAATTTAACATTTGAAAATAATACTAGAACTTTTTTTACAAAATCAAAAAAATAGCTTGAAGATAGTTTACGTTAAAACTGGTGCAAGTTAGCCGATACCTAAATGATGATATATATTAATACATTTTGATTTTCACATTGAAATTTCAGGATCAGGTATGGTTTCTATTTGTGTAGTCAATATTCTTTCAAATAGTATGATGTCTATCAAATCTTTGGTAATTTTAACATCAATCACTTCGATTTTTTCATAATGATCCTCAATCACTTCGATTTTTTCATAATGATCCTCAATCA
>CM023362.1:25284488-25300144 GCA_013282895.1 Eriosoma lanigerum | reverse complement strand
GTGTTATACATTTATTATATAGTTTAAAAAATATTGAATGTTTTCTATTGCCATCTTTGTATATTTCTCTACGATACTGTAATTGTTTTATATAAATTTCTTGATTCTTGTAGATCACTTTTTCATTTACTCTGAGGTTATTAGTTTATTATAGATTCGGGTTTGGTTGAGCGTTGGTAAGAAATTTTCGGAGGTTAGGTTTGTCATCGGTAATACGCGTTAACGAACGACTAAAACGTCCTATCCAGCAGTTTCAGCAATTTTATTAATAATATTGTCGCCTTCCACGTTTTCTCGTTCAGTTTCATCCATATTGTCACATCATAATAAATTGGAGTTTTCACAGTGTCTCGTGTAGTATGTTTAATTGTTGCTGTTATTGTTAGCTCCAATCATAGACGTAATTTGAAATAATTTCTAGGGGGGCTATAGTAGAAAATATTCTAATGGGCATCTAAAACCTAGGTTAATAGAAATTAACAGGCTACAATTGTAGAGGGTCTACAAGAAGTTTTAGGGGGGCTGTAGCCCACTCTGTCACTAGTAAACTACGCCCATGGCTCCAATACTGGAGAGTCTCTCGTGACTTCTCGACTGGTTATCGCTGTATCTTTGCGGTCTGTTTTCCTACCATCTTTTTTTCTAGATTTCAGTGGTCATCATGACCTCTTTTCCGCCGGTTTCCTCCTTACCATCTATCACCACGAGCACTTCTTCTCCACTGGCCGTAGCAGGAGGGGAATCTTGGCTGCCTTTTTTGATGGCCCTATTCTATTTTTAGCGCCGCGTTCCAACAGTCGTCCTACAGCCTGGTACAAGTTGTGTATCCAACACCACCGACTCGCTATTGAGGTTTAGCATCGATCCAATCGTGTTGCCTTGACGATCTAATCAGTTTAATGCAAATAACGCACCTCTAACACAGTAAGGAATGTTTCTCAGTAACGATTCCTCTCGACCTGGGGATGTAGGTTAGGTTAGGTTAGGTTACACACGCTCTATTTGCATCCTGTGTGCTAACTCTTTCCCTAGCTATACGTTTCTTTTTTGTCAGGCTTCCCGCACATTTGGCAACATGCCAAGTTTCATTTTCAAGGTTTAAATGGTTCAATCACAATTTAAGAAAAGCAAATCAGAAGAGTCAATTTTACTTTGTATCAAACTGTTCAAGTATTAAGCCCAAAATTCGTCTACGTTTAGTCAAGAAAACCAACAGGTCCATAATTGTAGGGTTCGCAGGGGATATTCAATCTAAAACAAACATACCTCAAAAATTTACGTTAAACCCTTTCAAGCCTAAAAGAATCATTGATGTGATGAGGATCCCAAATAACGGCACCATACTCAACAATAGGGCGAACAAGTGCACAATAAAGCACCTTAAAAAATAGGCCTAACCGAAAGTCGCTACATAATCTTAATACAAATCCAAGTGTTTTAAAAGCCTTACAACAAATATGTTCAATGTGGGATTTCGATATATGAACTACTAAGAGTAGAAGTGTATCAAGAAATGTATCATCACTAAGATTGTACAGAATTTTAACAAATAACTAATAAGTCATCTCTTGAAATTATTAACACCGAATAAATTTCAATACAGCTTTGAATATAACAAATACAGGTAAATTGAGTAATAATAAATATCAAAGAATACTATTCCATCTATTTTTGTCTATGATCTGCTCGTTTTAGGATGAAAAAACGGGATATCAATTTGCCATCACAATACGCGGCATTTTATTTCGTTTTTAAATACTTTATTAAAATTATTGAAAATAAAAATAAATCTTTAGATTAAGATCAATATTCATTATTAATTCTTATTAAAATTAACTTATTAATTTTATTACAATACAATATTTTATAAATATCAAATAGGACATGAAATAACGAGATAAAAGTAAATAACGTATAGGACGAATATCAAATAAAAAAACGTGTTTTATCCTATTCCTCAAGTAATAAAACCGGGTCTACGACTACTAGCGCTTTAAGTTCACTAGTTACGACACTTCGACATAGCTGTGGAAACATAGTAGCGAGCACTAAGTACGGTGTCCAGTGACGATATCGTAGCGACTCTGTTCTAAATTTCGTCAGTAATACGTCGATGTCTATGGAAGGATGACGTCTGATAATGAGTTGCTGTCTGTTTTAAGTAATAATAAATCAATTTTAAACTTACTAGAAGATAATGAACTATTATTTTCGTATTTTATGTCTAAAAAAAAAGGAAAACAATTGATTCCACGATTTAAACCACGATGCTGAAGGATACATTAAAATTATAATAATAATAATAATAATAATAGACTTTTGTTCGAAAATGATGTCAGTTTCGGCAGTTTTTTCGTATTAGCCATACAATTCTGGGCATTAACTGTACTAATTCAATAAAAAGTTCATCTTCTTGAGATAAAAATACTATTGCTGACATATTGTCGCGAGCAAGTTTTTAGTACATAATAAACATGCTTCGACGTGTAAACAGCCATCTGAAATTTTTTGTCGTTATTTCGATAATGAGTAAATTAATGTATTAACCATACAAATTTTAATTTTAATAGATTATTTTGAAAAATATTATCTGCCTATACTTAAAATAAAGTTATTATTAATTAAAATTGGAAGTTGTCTCAAATTTTCTCATTGCAGTAATACAAAATTATTTTCTTTTCTCACCTAGATAACGGTATTTATAATATTTAAAAGAAAGATGTTACTATATAAGTACAGAAATACTAAAGGAAAATCGTTATTTCGATGATTACTAAGTTAAATATTATTTGTATTCTTAGTCGGGAATGTAAACATTGAAGTTCAATATTTAAAGACTCGTTGGTATTTAAATCGTTTCGATTGTGCGAACGGTGCGTATCGTTGACGCGCTTGTTATCTACTCTGTAATAGATAACTGTGCTCCCCACTAACGACTATAAAAATTTTAATGTTAAACACGAGGTTGCATCAAGCGAGTGTTTATTTGTTCAGTGTAAATTACTAATTTACGTTGAGGTTAAGTAAGACCATGCTTTATAACGTATACCTAATTTTTTATTTACTTAAGTTAAATAATTTGTATAATTGGTTTATGCATAATTAACACGATGTTTTGTACCGTCGAAGAATGAACCGTGTTTAATATATTGTATTTTATTTTGAAATTGTCGTTTTTAACACGATTACTAACAAAAAAAACATGAATGGACTTTTTTCGCAATTATTTTTATAAAGTGTGGCTCGAACGATTAATGATACTAATAAAAATGTATAACTCGATCGAGTATTATGAGAAAACAAACGTTTAATGCATTGTTATACTAATGAACACGTAATACTACGTGCTAGTAGTTGTGATTAACATACCGAGTATATATCGTAATATGTATATTTTAATCGTTGCAAATTGAATAACTTGTCTTGCACAGATATGATTAATATAATATAATATCGTGATTTTTGGCTCACGGTATTTATTGATATTGCAATGATTTTGTTTCATGTTTCAAAATCATAAATTCAACAAATACTTTTCTAACTTTTCAGTCACATTGGCACAATTTCACTGTGTATGAAAAACTGAAAACATAATATATAATAATAATGTATACAGTTTTATAAACATTTTTAGTTTTAATTTACATTAATATCTGTTTCCATTCTGGATATAATTTGGATTTAAACATCTCGATTACTAGCAGAAAATTAATTAATTTAAAAATATACAAATATTACTATATCCAGTATAATACTATATATATATACATAATGTTTACAATGCTAATATTTATTAATAAAAATTATATTATTATTTTTAACATAATAATTAAATTAAAAAATTGATAAATATGATCTTTAAGAAAATATACCAATATATTCATGGAAATGTATGATATGTTGAGCAGTTAAACATTTTCAATATCATAAACGATATACTATATACATTTATTCGATGTAGCATAAAAAACCAAAATTATTTCATTATTTTATATTAATAAAATAATAGTTATTTTTTTTAAATTAATGATATACACATACTAATTCCGACAAACATTGATCGAAATATATGTACATAATATGTACCGTATTATGGTTTAGTCATCTTATGTTGTATAAGGGAATTAACATTGAAAAGACTAAATTGTACTTTAGGTACTTTTTTAAAATTACTAATTGTTTTAACTGTTGCATTGACCACTGTTGTATTATTTGTAGATATTGAAGGCTGTGGATTTTCTTCCCCTAGACTGGAAGACAGAATTTGTTATTTTATATTATAACCCTGTACATATATATTTCTCTTTCTAAGTGCAATTACTACACATACTAGGTATATGAAAATTTAGTCTATAGTTATATTATTATTTTAGTATTTCAAATAGTTATGATCATAATATTATATTTTTTTTTAGTTTAGTAATAGTATAGTAGATTTAAAAATAATATTACTAACTTACTATTTTACATTTATTATAAAAAAATTGTTTTCTTATAAGAAATTAGTTTATTTATTCATAAGAAACAAGTATCTAACTCTTTGAGTATTAATAAGAAGGTATACTGATTATTTGCTTTTCCTCATATTGCATTTATTTACAACGGTGGTTTTGAAATACCTACCATTCACAAATTTCATAAACGAATAATTGAACTTGATGTCACATTCAACAGTATTGAAATGTAACCTTATACATTTTTAACTATGAATAACAATCATAAGTATGTAAAATATATGTATGTTTTATTATTAATATAATTAAAAAGGACGTTTTACTTAAGTACTGTAGGAAAGAAATGTAAAAGACTTTAAAAATTATGTTTATGCATTCACTAATAAAATGATGTATTATGTATAGTATTCATAACAAATTTTATTTCAAATTAATAATTAAATTCCAGTTTTATGCTTTATTAAAATGTTTATTGGGTTCTATTGCTGACATTTCAAAATATATTCTGTATATTATAAAGATATTATATTGGAAGAATTTAGAAGATCGGGAACTGCTTTCATTTTCGAATTATGAACTATAGAACCATGCCACTAAA
The DNA here is from genome assembly GCA_013282895.1 of Eriosoma lanigerum. Classification (NCBI taxonomy): domain Eukaryota; kingdom Metazoa; phylum Arthropoda; class Insecta; order Hemiptera; family Aphididae; genus Eriosoma; species Eriosoma lanigerum. Next base: position 25,295,092 of record CM023362.1, on the reverse strand, counting down.
GCTGATTAATTGTCACTAAAAACCGATCGCTTGGAGTTTTAAAATAAGTTAGCTTGGCAACCTAATGAATAAATCGATTATGTAATTAAATTTATATAAGTAAATATGAATTAAAAAAATATATATATTGTACACATAATGAATCTGCATCATGATTTATAGTGAGAGTTAAGGTCATAAAGTGAGTGTACTGAATTGACAACTTGCGCATTAATTTCAGATTTATTAATGATTGCAGTATAATTCTTTTGTACGTTATGGAAATTCATAGCTAAAAAAAATAAAATTTAGTGATAATTGATGGTGAAAAAAAATGTAATCTATATTAATAAAGTATATAAATTTGTATAAAGTTTTTAGTTGATCCTTTTCAGCGGCAAAAGAGCCCAGGGTTGGGTTATCAGGGCCTGCAGCAGCCGTGGCTACTGCATATTGGTCTTATGGCCAATTTTTAATATAATAAACAATGGTAAATCTAGTTCAACATTGAAGGACATTGAAATTGAGAAAGAAATTTGTCAGGAATACCAATTATATGCAATTTAGATCATAAGTAAAGAATGATTTACCTTATCGAACGCTTTTGAAAAGTCTGTTTAAGTAACGTCAACTTGGGATCTAGATGTTTAAGTGTCTAAAAAACTACATGATTTGTTATCTTTAATTAATTTACCATTTCTAAAACAATGTTGTTAGTCAATCACATATTAATAGAGAAAGTAATAGAGTAATTTTTTATTTTTTATATTTCGCTTTCAATTGATATTGATACCAAATTGTTTTTTCTTGCTTTAATGTAGTTTTTAAGAAATTTTTATCAACTTTCTTTCAGAAAATGAATTTCTCATCTGTTGCTGTTATTACCGGTAACGTGAGCATAATTCTTAATGCTAACATTAGCCTAAACATATAAAGAAGATTATTCACTTCACGACTTTTACTATCATTATTTACTGTTCATTATTATTAAATTATTTTATGATATTATCAAACGAAAATGAAAGCTATATTTGTAATAATATACTGTGAATCGTTGTATTTAAAAAATACTTGATTTTTCAAGTGTATGAACACGAGGAACAAACAAACCAAATCGAGGGCAAGGGTGGTCTTGACGACTTTAGACTTTAGACTTTAGTCCAGTATATACCAACAACTCATTTACATTAATTGCTATGTGGCAGGAGTGAGAAATAGGTTGATTACGCACATAATTTGTTTGATCACGACCTGTTTTCCACAATTTTATCAGATTTCAAACAGAAGTATCTATAAACTATGCTAACGTTCCGGACATTGACAATCATAAATATTTCTATTCATTGGTATAAAACCAACCCCTAGCAATGTCTGTCATAAATCTAGAAAACCTATCAGAAATGGTATCTAATCTATTCAATATAATGGTACGATACATCCATTCTCCTATATACAAATTTGCTAATTTATTACAATTACACTTAGTTAAAATACATTTTAATTCATGCCGTGATCTCTCAATATGCTGTGTGTGATGTTAGACGGGTTCGACGTTAGAAGCTAGAGAAACTCAACCCATTGTCTATCCAAACAAGTTTGGTTAAACAGCCTCACAAGAGACCACATATTAAAGATAAATGTTTGGTCGGCTCAATAAAATTTTACTGAATGGTTATTAACACCGTGCCAACTAAATATATTGCTACAATGATTATACGCCCTCCACATGTTATACAAAAAGTGTATCTTTGGATGATTGGTACCAACATTTCTGCCGTTTTATCCGGAACTATCTACCTGAACAATTTTTTTGTCGTTCCACTATTCCATCTAAATGATTTAATATGTATCAGTTAGTCATATATGTTTTAATATATATATTTTAATGATAAACATGTATTTTATAAAATTAAATACTAACCGAATAATTACACTGCATTCAATGCCAATTGACGTCCAACATTATTTTTAAGGACACCATGTTTAAAAGAGTAAGCGCTTTCCATATTACCAGCAATACTGAAACTCTAATCGGCTTCCTTTGATCTATGATAAATTAATAATAATTATAATACATATTTTTTTTCTTCCCAAGAAAATATTTTATATTATAATTATTATTACAAATTATAAAATATTTACCTTGAACAGGTGTAACAGCGCCTTTGGTCCTCTAATAAAATTTTACTGATATTATTATAGCCACTGGTCAGCGGTATGGACATATTCCAGAAAAGTATTTTAATATTTAATTTGTGACCTATACCTATAACCTGATTTCCTACAAGAATCAGATTGTTGATTAATGGTATTTCCACAAGAGCATTCAGGTATGTCACAAACTCATTCGGGAGAACACCAAAATAAATAAATACGTTCTATCTGTTTGGAACTTGACCTCTGTTCTTCCTTAGTTGCATCAAGCCCTAAAAAAACTCGAGAACACAGAGAGACGATTATGTTGGAAATGTATATTAATATATCCTTATTTAAAATTTAAAATATTACAGTATGACTGCGGTCTGCAGCAACGCAGAACGACAACGACTTTAGTTGACAAGCAAAACTGGAATGCATCTTTCATTAAATTACAATGTTTAACCGTCATTTGAAACTCGAGGATCATATCAATTGTTAATCCTTGCAAAATCGTTCTCTAACTCTTTTTCTTTTAATTTTTGACCAACTTCATGTTCAATTGAGATCTTGTTTAGACTACAAAGTTTTTCATTGAGCGTAAGCTTGTTTTCATAAGTATCAATTTCCATGTATTAGTAATGGAAAATTTTGTATTTCTAAATATCATTATATTTGCACCTTTTGCAGGTAATAATAACGGCCCCAGTGTAATATCGAATTGTTCCCGTTATTGACAGATGTGTCCTTCGGTTAGGTACCGCTTTCGTACCTTTTTTTTTTCTCTTTTGCTTTTTCCCGATCACAGTCGCCCCTAACCCGTTTCATCCCTACCATGACAATTTTTACCAAAAAAGTTTTAGACGTAGTTAATGCTCGTCAGTTGACACCCGACTGACCGATGGATCATACGCACTGTCCCTGATTTTTGGATGGTAATACCGATCTTCATAACAGTCTTTGCCGAGCAAAAGACACAACACTTCTGGATTAGGTGCCATGTTTCGTATCCTTTCAACGTTCCTGAAATTTCCCTAGTGTCTGGCATGGCACGCCTCAATTTGCAATTTTGACATGAAACTGGTCAGGTTCTGGTGTTTCTATTTGTGCTGTCAATAATCTGCATTGATAAGCCTTCATCTTTGGTAATGTCTTCATCTTGTTGGACATCAATCACTTCGATATCTAAATGATGATCCAGGATCACTATAATTTCGCGATAATTATCTGTGTCAATATCATCCACATGTACGTAAACTTCCATCTCTTTCCATTTCAACATCTATTTTATTTTTCATAAAAGATACGAAAATATAATAAAAAAATGTATTTTTATTAATTACAAATTAATTTTTAAAAAACAACTTTTGTAGATTAAAGAAGATGGCGTGGATCAAATTGATATAATTATTTTATTATTAATTTCAAATTAATGTCTCAAAGGAGAAACAGAAACATTTTAACTAAATCTTAAAAAATGTGAACCTATATTAGATATAAAAGCATTGAGTTCTCAGTTGTTTCAGATAAATTATTTCGTAAAATCCCAATTATCAGGTCCGGTAGGACCGGCTGAGCAATAATGAGAAATATTTTGTTCCCATCAGTTTGCATACATATTTCGGTGTTATGTTCATTATTAATTTTATTAGTTGTCACTTGAAAACCCAAACCAAAATTGACCTTTTTATATATTTTCTATCAAAGTATTTTAAAATTGAAAATATTTTAAGAACACCATGTTTACGGAAGTAAGCGTTTTCCATATTACCAGCAATACTGAAACTTTTTTTTTTTTTTTTCTTCCCAAGAAAATATTTTATATTATAATTATTATTACAAATTATAAAATATTTACCTTGAACAGGTGTACGCCTTTGGTCCTCTAATCAAAATTTACTGGCCTTATTATAGCCACTGGTCAGCAGTATGGACATATTTTAGAAAAGTATTTTTTTATTAACCTTGTGATCTTAACTATAACCTAATTTCCTACAAGAATCAGATTTTTGATGCATAGTATTTCCACAATGGCAATTAGGTATATCAAACTCATTCGAGAGGACACCAAAATAAATAAAATACGTTCTCTCTGTTTAGAACTTGACCTCTGGGTCTTTTTTAGCCGAAAACTACAGTTTTGTATAGTGTTGTATGGTATTGTTTCCGTTATTGATTGATGGTGTTCACCATCACGATCACAGCAGCCTATATCGTCCACTGAAACGAGCTATCGTGACGTTAAAAGGCGTTAACTCTTCGTGGTCCGTTTTCTTACCTTTCTTTTTTGCAGGAAACGCCTCGCACGCAGTCCGCAGTTTGGAGCCCGGAGCCCTGATGTTTAGCGCTATACTCTTATCCTTTTTAATTTGTGTGTGTTCTTGTTACCTCATAATCATGAACTTCATCCTGGTAACCAATGTAAGTGTTTTTGCTCACTACTTGTATTTGTCTATAAAATATATTAAAATGATGTTTGAATATTCGAATATGGTATAAAAAAAAAAAAAACGAATACTTACTACCGCACAGGGCGATCAACTTCTCCTACACCATTTATTGAACGATCACCAATTCATTTTTAAATTAATAATATAATTATAAATATGAAATAATAAATAATCTAAATTTTTTATAGCAAATTTATGCAACTTTTATATGTGCACAGGATCGTGGTTGTCGAAAGACAATGAAATTATTTCTCACACCATAATTTACAATTTAACGTAACGTACAATTTACTGTACACTTTATATAAAAATGATAAAATATTTACTTTGAACAAGTGATACCGGTTTTTGGGTCTTCCAATCAACACTGTGTACCGGTGAGTTCTCAAGTCTTACGTACCCGTTTAAGCGATTTTTTTGTACGAATTTCTCAAAGTCTGGAACGCCCATGCCACACCAGCCGACGTTAGCGAGTGAATGTACGTGTTGGGGTTCGAAGCGGTCCGGTCTAACCATCGGCGTATGTCGCGTCAGTCCGTGAACGAACTTCGGAATAAGGTACTCTCTCGTAATCCCTATCCGCATCTGCGGTGCCATCGGGGCGCCACATATACGGCCTAATGCTGTCGAGGAAATCGGAGACGCCGATTGCCGGAAGATCCGATCCCGCGATGGAGTAAATCTCCCGCAAAACTCTGTGCTTCCGGTCCCGTCTAGATGGCACCAGTGGGAGACACTAAAAATTGGTGTTTTTATCACGACATTAATAATTAATAAAATTATTTCACAAAATATTTTATTAGATATAGCGCAACTTGGTAGTTTCACTTATCTTGAATGCCACTTTAGTAGTCACAGTCAATGTCTATAACTATACTCTGATGTGCACCCTGTATGTATATCTTAAATCGTGGTTTTAGTTTAATTTAACTGTTTAAATATTTTTGTAAATTTTCTTCATATTTCTTCACCATCGTCGGAATGTAAGGTCTATGTGTAGGCATTTCCTTGACAGGTTAATATCATCGTCCATCAACAAATTGCTATTCAAACGACCACAAGGGTAACTGAAAGGTCTCGGATTTATTAAAAACGGAAACATAACTTTTGCGTACGGTATTTCAGACTCCGTTACTATTCCTGCCAAGAAAGGATATCCGGTTGACATGGCATTCACAGAATTTCATCCATATTGTATATTATATCGTTGTTATCTTCTTCTTCAACGTTTACCTCTCCCCCAAATAATTTTTATTACTCGGTTTGAACAACAAAACGAAAATCGGTGCTATGATCGTCGTGTGTGCACTGTGTTTTGTCTGTTTTTTGCACCATCTACCAGTGCTGTGTGCAGTTGATATATTTGTGTTGAGTATTTTCTACTTTGTTGTTCGCTCACGTTGATACAGACGTTGTAAGGAATTATGCGGTCCAATTATCAATATAGTTATGTTCACGGATATATCTGGGCGGTGCTGGATTTTGGGACGTGTACACTATTTGGAGTCAAATGTTTCTTCATGAGCTTGTGACGAGTCACGAAGGAGTAACAGATAAAAAATGTTAATTTGATTTCAATTTATGCATTAGTTGTATCAGATAAATTACTTCGTAAATTTCCAATTTTTAGGTCCGGTAGTATCGGCTGACAAAAAATGACAAATTTCTTGTTTCCATTAGTTTGCATACATATTTCGGTATTACGTTCATTATTAATTTTATTAGTTGTCACTTAAAAAGCTTAACCAAAATTGTCCTTTTTATATATTTTATATGTCGAAGTATTTTAAAATTGAAAATATTTTAAGTACACCATGTTTACGGAAGTAAGCGTTTTCCATATTACCAGCAATACTGAAACTCTTACAGGTTCCTTTTAATCGATGACAAATTAATAACAATTATAAATAACACAACTTTTTTTTCTTCCCAAGAAAATATTTTAAATTATAATTTATTATAACCTTATTATTACAAATTATAAAATATTTACCTTGAACAGGTTTTACAGTGCTCTTGGTCATCCAATCAAGTTTTGCTGGTTTATTATTACAACCACTGATCAGCGGTATGGATATATTCCAGAAAAGTATCTCATTATTAACTTTGTGATCTATACCTATAACCTGATTTCCTACAAGAATCAGATTGTCGATGAAAAGTATTTCCATAATGGCATTCAGGTATATCATACTCATTCGATAGGACATTTAAATGAATTAAATTCGTTCCCTCTGTTTAGAACTTTATCTCTGTTCTTCGTCAGCCAAGTCGAATTGTTCCCGTTATTGACAGATGTGTCCTCCGGTCTGATACCGCTTTCGTACCTTTTTTTTTCTCTTTCCCTTTTTACCGATCACAGTCGCCCCTGACCGGTTTCCACTTTACCATGATAATTGTTACCAAAACAGTTTTAGACGTAGTTAATGATTCGTCAGTTGACACCCGACTGACTGATGGAACAAAAGCACTGTCCCTGGTTTTGGGATAGTAATGCCGATCTTCATAACAGTCTTTGCCGAGCAAAAGAAAAAACACTTCTGGATTAGATGTTATGTTTCGTATCCTGTCAACGTTCCTATGATTTCCTGAGTGCAGGTATGACATGGAACTGGTCAGGATCTTGTGTTCCTATTTGTGCTGTAAATAATCTGCGGTAATGTCGTCATCTTGTTGGACATCAATCACTTCGATGTCTTCATGATATTCCAGGATCACTATAAATTCGCGATGATTATCTATGTCAGTATCCTCCACTTGTACTTAAACTTCCATCTTTTCTCTTTGCATTTTAACATTCATTTTATTTTTCATAAAAATTACGAAAATATAATAAAAAAATGTATTTTCATTAATTACAAATTTCAGTTTCAAAAACATTTTTGGTAGATTTAAGAAGATGATGTAGATCAATGTGACTAACTATTTTATTATTAATTTGAAATTATGGTCCAAAGGAGAAATAGAAACATTATTACTAAAACTTAGAAAATTTGAACCCATATCAGATTTGAAAGCATTGAGGTATGAGTTGTATCAGATAAATTACTTAGTAAATCTCAAATTTCCAGGTCCGGTAAGACCAGCTGAATAGTAATGAGAAATTTCTTGTTCCTATTAGTTTGCATACATATTTTGGTATTACGTTCTTTATTAATTTTATTAGTTGTCACTTGAAAACCAAACCAAAATTGCCCTTTTTATAAAGTTTATATGTCGAAGTTTTATAAAATTTAATAATTTTAAGTACATCATGTTTAAGAAAGTAAGCGCTTTCCATATTACCAGCAATACTGAAACTCTAATCGGCTTCCTTTGATCTATGGTAAATTAATAATAATTATAATACATATTTTTTTTCTTCCCAAGAAAATATTTTATATTATAATTATCATTACAAATTATAAAATATTTACCTTGAACAGGTATTACAGGGCCTTTGGCCCTTCAATCAAATTTTACTGGTATTATAGCTACTGATCAGCGTCAAGAACATATTCCAGAATAGTATTTTTTTATTAACCTTGTGAACTTACTTATAACCTAATTTCCTACAAGGATCAGATTCTATATGAATTGTATTTTCACAATGGCAATCAGGTATATCATACTCATTCCAGAGCTCAACAATATGAATAAAATACGTTCCCTCTGTTTAGAACTTTATCGCTGTTCGCCTCCAGCGAAGTCGAATTGTTCCCATTATTGACAGATGTATCCTCCGGCCAGGTACCGCTTTCGTACCCTTTTTTCCTTTCGATTTTTCCCGTTCACAGTTGTCCCCATGACCCCTAACCGGTTTCTTTTTTACCATGATAATTGTTACCAAAACAGTTTTAGACGTAGTTAATGGTTCGTCAGTTGACACCCGACTGACTGTTGGAACAAATGCACTGTCCCTGATTTTTGGATAGTAATGCAGATCTTCATAACTGTCTTTGCCGAGCAAATGACGCAACACTTCTGGATAAGGTGTTATGTTTCGTATCCTGTCAACGTTCCTGAGATTTCCTGAGTGCTTGGCATAGCACGTCTCAATTTGCAGGTCTGACATGGAACTAGTCAGGATCTGGTGTTCTTATTTGTGCAGTCAATAATCTTCATTAATAAGCCTTCATCTTTGGTAATGTCTTTATCTTGTTGGACATAAATCACTTCGATGTCTAAATGGTGATCCAGGATCACTATAATTTCGCGATGATTATCTGTGTCAATATCATCCACATGTACGTAAACTTCCATCTCTTTCCATTTCAACATCTATTTTATTTTTCATAAAAGATACGAAAATATAATAAAAAAATGTATTTTTTTTAATTACAAATTAATTTTTAAAAAACAACTTTTGTAGATTTAAGAAGATGACGTGGATCAAATTGATATAATTATTTTATTATTAATTTCAAATTAATGTCTAAAAGGAGAAACAGAAACATTATAACTAAACCTTAAAAAATGTGAACCCATATCAGATATAAAAGCATTGAGTTCTCAGTTGTTTCAGATAAATTATTTCGTAAAATCCCAATTATCAGGTCCGGTAGGACCGGCTGAGCAATAATGAGAAATATTTTGTTCCCATCAGTTTGCATACATATTTCGGTGTTAGGTTCATTTTTAATTTTATTAGTTGTCACTTGAAAACCCAAACCAAAATTGACCTTTTTATATATTTTATATCAAAGTATTTTAAAATTGAAAATATTTTAAGTATACCATGTTTACGGAAGTAAGCGCTCTCCATATTACCAGCAACACTGAAACTTTTTTTTTTTTTTTCTTTTTTTTTTTTTCTTCCCAAGAAAATATTTTATATTATAATTATTACAAATTATAAAATATTTACGGTGTACGCCTTTGGTCCTCTTATCCAAATTTACTGGTCTGCGATATGGACATATTCCAGAAAAGTATTTTGAATAAATATTGATTGATTTGAATATGTGTTGAATATTTTCTACTTCAATGTTCGTCATCGTTAAGACAGATGTTGTAAGGAATTGTGCTGGTTATTGGACGTGTACACTATTTGGAGTCAAATATTTTTTTCATGAGCTTGTGACGAGTCACGAAGGAGTAACAGATAAAACTGTTAATTTGATTTCAATTTATGCATTAGTCGTATCAGATAAATTACTTCGTAAATTTCCAATTTTTAGGTCCGGTAGTATCAGCTGACTAAAAATTAAAAATTTCTTGTTCCCATCAGTTTGCATACATTTTTCGATATTACGTTCATTATTTTTTTTTCTTCCCAAGAAAATATTTTATATTATAATTATTATTACGTATTATAAAATATTTACCTCGAACTGGTGTTACATGGCCTTTGTTCCTCAAATTAAATTTTAATGTTATTATTATAGCCACTGGTCAGCGGTATAGACACATTCCAGAAAAGTATTTTGTTATTAACTTTGTGACCTATACCTATAACCTGATTTCCTACAAGAATCAAATTGTCGATGAATGGTATTTCCACAATGGCATTCAGGTGTATCAAAGTCATTCATGGGGACACCAAATGAATAAAATACGTTCCCTCTGTTTAGAACTTGACCTCCGGTTCTTTCTCAGTTTCCGATTTTTTGTCGTTCGATTAATACTACTTAAATGTTTTAATATGTAGTTAGTCATTATATAGCTACGTTTTTATTATAAACATATTTATAACACACTGCAATCTATGCCAATGGCCTCCAACATTATAGTTTGCACGAAATAGATTGGTCGCATATATTTCTACAATATCTTGTTCATCGTTCAATGAAACGTAATCGTGGTTAGCAATTTTCATCGCAATGTCGCGTAAACACTCGATGAATACTATCACAGCGTCTGTAGAAACCTTAACCTAATAAATAGTCTAAAATAGTCTAGTTATAAATATATCCTTATTCAATACTTAAGAATATGAAAATAAATAAATAAATATTTACCTCTTCCTGAATAGTTGCAGTTATCGGCTTTATCTAACCAATGATATATCATCTGGACGATTATTACAGCCTATCTCGCCAGCGGTATATACATGCTTAA